>SNQJ01S0043358.1:153059-175374 GCA_010110895.2 Picea sitchensis
TGAAGCGCCAAAAGTCATGTGGGCCCCGTTTGGGTAAGTTAGTACATCAGCTTCCCGGGGTCGTAACTTTTGCATACGATCTCCGTTTTAGGCATATGATAGCTCGTTGGAAAGGTATCATCGAAGAGATTCATTTTGGGGGCTCAATGATGCCTTTGAATATCATTGAGAACCTTGATCTCGAAAAACCTTCTTTTAGGCCCTCAAAATGGCCCCGGAAGTTAAAACCTGCTAAAAATAGTAAATTGCCAAAATTGCCAGAAAACTGTTTTGAGTCAGTCGAGAAAGGTGGGTGGCCACCGATATCCACCTGGATTAGAGAGCTTCAACCTTGATGGGAAACCATTAAGGATTGAAGTTAAGGACATTTATTTCTTGACATGGTTGTCGCGTCGGGGTGAGGTGGTCAACCTCAAAGCCCAACAACTGAGAGCAGTATGAAAATAGAGGAATATATAGATGATCATTGCATTGTAGGGACCGAGAAGGTTGGGATTCAACTCCCAATTCAAGCGATAAAAAATCTAAGCCTCAATATTGTTGTCCTCATTTTGACACGGATCACAGGATCAACCTCGTTGCACCAAGAATCAAGGCCACTTATGTTCTACTCTGTAGAGTGCTTGAGACCCATGATGTACGACTGGTGCACCTCACTACTGGATAACATGAAGAGCCAGTTGACAGAATGAAAACATAGTAGTAAGAGGAACTTTGGGTTCGCTTCTATCTTGTGTAGCTTTTTCTTTGAGCAGGTTCCAGGTTTGGGACCTAGAGTTGAGATCATTCTGCATGGACCTCGCGATCCAGCCATTTCACAGTGGACCGAGGTGATGAGATGGCAGGGGGGAGGTAGGGTTCCCACACCCTACAACGATGACTTCTTCTACTGGTGGAGACGACAGGTCATAGATCTGGATGACTACCCTTACGCAGGGATCAATTTCAGAGGGGACCCTAGCATGCCATTACCACCAGGGACCACCTACGGGGACATAGGTATGTCAAAGTTTTTTAAATATTTTATTTTTTTGTATTTTTGTATAGGAAAACAAAAAAAATGTGGATTGCATTTAAGTACTAATTAGACATGTATGTGATGCATATGTAGGTCCAAAATGGCCAGACATACTTCCACGACATCGTCGAAGGCACCGAGGAGATGAGGTAGGGGGAGGACATGCAGAGAGAGTCCTTCAAAACGTGCAAGGCAACATGTCTTGTTTGACACAAAGGATTCTGATCATTCAGGTGGAGGATCTGTCGGAGGCTATGCAGTGGCAGGTGGTAGGCATGCCCTGTGCTTGGGTGTGATTCTTTCAGTGTCTCACAAACGCCATAGTTTTCTATCATGACACTCATCTGGCACCACAGGCATAGATGTCATGAATTTCATATGATCGGCTGTATATGTGTATTGAGGGTATTAGCCCCAATTTTGTACTATAAACATCATGTTTTTTGAAATATATATAAAAACATGGTTCTTCAGCTTTACTTATGTTACAATGTGTACATTGATGAGAATGTTTTCTTTGCTTTATTTATGTGACAAATGCCAATCTAAAACGAAATTAGCATATGCATCGGATACATAATTAGAATTCCTAGTTATGTGATGATAAGTTTTAAAATCAAACTATCGTTCTAAGATTCATACACATAGAAATCGTTGGAGTAACGTAGGGTCATGCACATGGTAATTGTCGTTCAAATGACATACTACTAACTGGGAATCCAGGTGAACCTCCAAAGAGCGAATACCATGTGAAATGGCATCGCGCAAAATTTCTATAATGACGCTATATTCGGCCACATTATTCATGGATGTCCCTAGGCATATGCCACCTGAAGACACCAGTAGACCCTCGGGTGAGTAAACAACCCAAGCGACGGAATCTAGGTTCCATGTATGACAACTAGCTCCGTCTGCGAATCCTAAGTAGACCGAAGTCTCCGTTGACATCTTCCAACCAAGGGAAAACTTGATAAACAAGTTGAAGACAAAAAAATAAAGGGAAAAGATATATACACTAAATTACAATAGTATACAAAGAGTTACGCCCAATCTTGGGGCTCAAGCATAATATATTTTCAAATAGAGCCCATTCCTAGGCTCAGCCAACATGTTCCCTTCATAATCTACTAATTCATAGGCTCCTTTTTCTAAGACACATCGCGAAATATAGGGACCGTGCCACATGGGTTTGAACTTGCCTGCCCCAGTGGTTCTTTGGCTTGATCATTAAAAAGTACCAAGTCACCCTCAACGTACAACCAAGAACAGATAGATTTATCGTATTGGATCTTGACACATATTTTATTCGCTTCGATAGTCGTAGAGGCATCTCAACGTTGCTTATACAAACTCTCTAGGTGTATGAGGCATCGTTCGAGATCATAAGTGTTAGGTAGGAGCGCAATTTCCAATGTAAGAGAAGGGATTTCACATTCAATAGGTAAGATCAACTCCACATCGTGTACTAACTGGAAAGGAGAAAAAATGGCAGCAATATTGACTGAGGTTCAGTATGCCCAAAGTGCGAGATATAGCATGATATGCCAGCCATATTTGCTTTGGTTGATAGTTTTCTGCAAAATGGTCTTGAGAGACATGTTCACGACCTCTACTTGTCCATTTTCCTGGGGGTAGTAAGGGGAAGCATGACCATGCTTAAACCCCAGCTTAGATGCTATTTCTTCCATCATTTCATTCTAAAAGTGACTGTCATGATCAATGAAAATATCACTCGGGATTCTGAACCTGTATATAATTTGATTGAATACGAAGAAGGCGACAGTATTTCCATCGGATTTAACTATAGGCATGGCCTCAAACCACTTAGTAAAGTAGTCTACGACCACAATAATGTGTTGATGCCCCCCAGCCGAAGTTGGGTTGCAATCCACAAAGTCCACCCCCCACTTGGTGAAGGGACTGATAGTAATGACTGGATGGAGACGGGTTGGATGCGAGCACATTTTCTGAGTGAACACCTAGCAGGGGTGACACTTCTTAACCGCTTCAACGCAATATTTAAAGATAGACGATAAAAAATAATCGGCTTGCAAAATTTTCTAGGTTGTCGCAAACCCAGATAGATGACCACCACAAGCCCCAGTGCGGCAATCGTTTAGAACAGACTCGGCTTCTTTGTGAGTTAAACAACGACGCAAGTTGTTTTCTACTCCTCGACGATACAAAGTTTCGCAGACGCTAAGGTAGTTCTTAGCTTGGTATCGTATACGTTGTCGGTCATCTTGTGAGAGATGTTGAGGGAACTTCAAAGTTTGAAGATAGATAACAATGTCTCCATACCAGGGATTAGACGATGATACAAGGAAAATGTGTTCATCTTCAAATGAATCAACATGAATAACAAACTCATCTAATCGAGGGAATTCAAATATTAACTCTACAAAGACTAGTGATTTCTTGGATTTCGCAGAAGCGGAATCGAGATCGAATTCTTGTAAAATGGCAATCCATTTATTTTACTTTCCCCCTATGATACACCTAGTAAGGACATATTGAAATGGATTGACATCAGCAACCACAGTAGTTTTGCAAATCAATATATAATTTTGTCACCGTTGGACTGCGTGAACAACAGCCAAAGCTATCTTTTCAACATGATAATATTTGAGTTTAGGACTGACTAAGTTTCAACTAAGATAGTAAATGACATGCTCACAGAGCTCATCCTCCTCCTGAACCAATACCATACCAATCGTCTCTTCGGACACGACGACATAAAGCAAGTAATCTCTATTGTAGTTTGGCGACTTCAGTAGAGTCGTCGATACCAAGGATTTATTCAAAGAAATGAAGGATTCATGGGCTCGCTCATCCCAGATAAAAGGGGTGTCCTTCTTCAAGAGACACATGAAACCCTTAGTAATATTGGAATAGTTCACTATAAACTCACGTAAAAACTTAGCTTTCCCCTGTAAACCTTGAAGTTGTTGAATAGTGCGCGGGGGAGGTAATTGAAGTATTGCCTCAACCTTTAACGGATCTACCATGACCCCAGTCTCAAAGACTAAAAATCCTAGAAGACGACCTGACCTAATGCAAAATATGCATTTATGAGGGTTCAACTGAATGCGATAATGATGAAATATTTCAAAAATTAGTCGAAGGTGCTTAGGGTGATCCACTCTCTTACGAGAGTGAGCAGCAAGATCATCAAGATAGGATTCGACTATATGCTTGATATCGTGAAATGCGAAGGTCATAGCACGTTGGAAGGTTGCTCCGGAATTTTTAAGGTCGAAAGGCATCTTTTGGTATGTGAAAGTACCCCAAGGACAAATAAATGTCGTCTTATGTTGATCCTTGGGTTTAATCTAAATTTGGTTATACCCTGAAAATCCGTCCATGAAAGAAAAAACTTTGCTTCCCACACACTCGTCGAGAATCTGATTGATGAAGGGTGTCGGGAAGTTGTCCTTAGGATAGGCTTTGTTCAGGTCATGAAAATCCATCCATACACGGATGGTTCCTTGCTTCTTATTCACAGGAACGGGATTGGATACCCATTCAGTCAAGGGAACTGGGTAGATAAAGCCAACATTAAGCAATTTCTCTAGCTCTACCTTAATAGCATGGGCCTTCCAGGGATTGACAACTCTAATATGTTGTCAAACAGGATTAGCATCCAGGTAATTTTTAATCCCATGTTCAAAAATTCGAGGGTCGATTCCTGGAATATCTTCATATGACTAAGCGAATACATCTCGAAATTCCTTGAAGAGTTCGGTGTAGATCAGGATTTCTTCTGGCGAACAATCTGCACCGATGTGTACATTTTAAATCTTGCCAGGGATACGAGAGATATCTATCATGATGGTAGGGGAGATACTTTCCATGTTTCCTTCAGCATAAATACCGTGTGTATCAAGTGGAACTACGGCATGACCGACTATCTCGCTCAAAGTAGATCTAAAGTCATCTTGTTTGATTCTAGCAAGATCTGGGAGAAAATAAGAGTGATCATGCATATCATCCCAAGGTTTGTCAGAACCATTCATGGCCTTGATGATAGCTTCATCCGAAGGAAAAGTCTCATCAAGGTAGTCATGTGACCAAGATGACGAAGTGGCCCACACAAGCTCCAGGACATGATCTTCCTCGTCCGTCTGTGAGGTAACAGGATCTGGATGGAAGAGTCAAGAACAACTTGATAGGTTATCTCCATTGTCAATAGTGGCATGGTCATTCCAGTATGTGAATGACCTTCACAATACACAATCAAGGAAGGTAGGGTCCAAGGATCGTTAAAATAGGAAGTGTGGAAAGGAGCAGACCTCTATGAAAAAATGGGCCTACTGGACATGGCGTAAATATGGTGAACCAGTGCCATGAAGTCGAAGGTACCCATAAGGGATGAATACATTCTGACACCGGTGTTCTCAGTTGTCGGCCGAGAATTGCAAACCACAAGGATCGACGGTCCAACAAATGCACTAGGGCTAGCATAAGCAAAGGACAACTGATTGATCATCATGATCTACCCATCGTGAGGAAAACAAAGAGTATGGAAGACGGATGATACGATTGTAGTCATAGCGTAAGTATAATTGCGTCCTAGTAACAAGTTATAATCGAGGAGTGCATCAACCACCTCGACATCCACCTCTACCGTCTTCCCACCTAATTGGATTGGAAAGGCAGGAAGAATACCGTGAGGGCAGAAGGAATGGTCGTCAAAATCAGTCAACATGGTTGGAGACTGAGAAAGAGTCGGAGAGCCCAGGGTTTTCCAACATACCAGGGAAATCACACATGTTGCATCATCTTCATCAACAACGGTACGCTTGATGGTATAATTCAAGTAACCCACGTGGAATTGGAATGCCACATGGTAAGGAAAGTGAGGCTTAACATCTTTGATGTCAAACTTGATAACTTTCAAGCCACAAGGATCTAGATCACCTAACGCAAATAGCAATGCATTCCTCTGTGAAGGACACATCTGGAGTACCTCCAGAGCCAACATCGCACAAGGGGTTTGACCTGGGTCCTCAACAATAGAGTAATTATGGGTGGCTCTAGCATTAGGATTGTGGGTAGAGCGTTTGAGCACTACTTTCGGAATACGAGGTGGTGGCTCTGGTTTTTCGATCTGTAAGGGAATCTCTAGAGGAGGAGGAGACTCTAGACCAGGTACAGTTTGTGGAGAACTATAATCGCGAGATCGAGTGGCTACATTAACCTCAGATTTGACCATATTGATGCATAAATGGTCATTGTCTTGTGTCGGTGGGCTTTGACTTCCACTCGACACATTTCTGGCATTCGAGGAGCTTGAGGCCATGTTATGGTTATGTGGAAAAGGATTCGTCAGCACGATAGGCGGTAGAGATAAAAGCCTCGCAGCTTCCGCAAGTTTGGAGCATAAATGGATAAGGTGATCGTCTGTGCAAAGCTTACAGGGAAATTTCACCTTTCTCCTTTCTTTCTTGCCCTCACCAAAATTATTATTTGTCTTCTCATTATTACCATTGTCCTTGGGTTTATTATTATTCTTCCCACCTCTATGATTATTATTACATCCTTTCTTCTTACTCCCTCCTTGTTGTTGGCTACCATTCGGTCTAGTCAACGACTGCACATAGTGTACATCCACTGATTGAGTGGGATTAGAGGACACAGATGAAGCTGGCCCTCCTACAAATTGGTTTAGAAACAAGTCTTTCAAATGGCTTGTCACCAACTCTAGGGATTTCACATTGACAGAGCCTACAATGCCATCGGAATGTGGCCTAGGATTTTGTCTAGGGTCATAGTTTGACCTCGGTGGGTCAGGAAGAATCTCGTATAACATCCTATACTGAGAATATATAATATCTAACTATTGGGATTTAAAAATCGCTTCTTCCTCATAAGTAACCCCAGATGTAGAAACATCCTTCGAAATATAAAGCAGAAGAGATTTAAGGAACCACTATAGCAATAATTATGGGGGTATATAGGCCTTAATCAACCTCTTATGTCTACACCACTCATGGATGTGATCCGAGATATGAGTGGCCTTATCCTGACGAAAGGTCGACAGAAGTTCGATGCTAGCATTGTAACGAACCGACAATTGGAAGTGATTGAGGAAGACTAAAACTAACTAATTAAAAGTTCTTCATTCCCCCTTAGGTAGCTTGATATATTGTTTTGCGGCAACCCCCATGAGGGTGCGTTGAAACAATCTTAACCGAAAATAATCGTCATTAAAGGAATTCGAAGAGCACCATAGTTGAAAGGTGGTGACGTGATCACCAGAATCCTCGCCATTTCTTCCCACAAATTTTGGAATATCTGAAGGAATCTTAGCGGGGATGGAGGGCCATGACAAATCATGATGCACGGGGTCATTCATTAACATAGACAAGTCTGGCAAGTTGAGCGTGGCCAGAAAAGGAAGACGAGGTTGTGGCATCTGGCCCCAAGCTCCCTGGAAAGATTATGGTTGGGGAATCGTAGCCCATCCAGGGTTTTGGTAAGTACCATGGCCCTGTCAGGGACTGTAAGACCCTCCTCCGGGTTGATTCATAAGGATTTGGTTGGGCACCATTCTAGTAGGAATGTTCTGATGAGGGTTATAAAAACTGCCCCCAGTCAGAGTGGGCCCGGGTCGGGGGTTGCCCAAGATTTGAAACCAACCTCCTCCAAGTGTGAATCTGGAGGATAAAGGTGGATTCGTCATGCCAAACGTGTTGATCGGAATCAACATAGAGGAGGTGGGTGTAAAGTATGGAACGTGAGCAATATATTGTTTGCTAGATTGGTTACTCCATCAAGAAGCAACAGGATTAGACCTAGGGTTAAAAGGAGGGATGCTTACAATGGTAGGAGTCATTTGAGGGACATGAGTGCCACCAAACGAGAATGGAGTATAAGGAGGAGTTGTGCCCCCAAGTCCAATGCTAACATTAGTGCCAGCCGCTGGGATGGAGTTTGAAAACTGTGATGTAAAATTCAGCATAGCATAGGGAAAAGGACTAGAGGCCATAGGGATGGACTGAACAATATAGCCCGGTGAGTGAAAAATAGTCCCAAAAGGGTTTGTGGCTATAGGTTGAGTATTCACTATAGGACGAGCAACGATGATGATAGATGCCTCTGACAGTACAACCATTATGGTTGAAGGTGTCGAAGTGGTATCGTTAACTATAGTAGGTGTGGGAGTCGAAGGGCTCCCAGTATCTTGATGACTCGGTTCAGTACTCATCTTTGTATGATCACAAGTATGATAAGTGGAGGTGTGTGTACCACGTTTGATAACTCTACGCCTTTTAGAAGGCAAAGACTTAAAATGCGGTGGAAACTGCAACAAGCAGTGAGACCTACGGGGAAGATGGTATGGCTCAATGATGACTCAAGACTCAAGATATTGAAAACAAATCCTAATTCCAACTAGTAATCAAAGAGCACACCAAAAATAATCAAACGACCAATATGCACACAAACAGAATAAAGTGGTTGAAAGGGACCTCCCTCTCTAAAGTAGGTATGCCTCGCCCAAGAGGGGCCTGAGACTCCTTTGCTAAATATCGGAGGTAACTGAATCAATTGTAAGGGCCCTCGTGGGCTTAACAACCATTCGGTTAGATCCCCCTAGAAAGGTAATCCTCCATAAAGGTTGTGTGTTGTCTAACCCTTATTTGACCGAGAGTACCTGCAAAATAACCCCTACAAGTAACCTATGTGGTACCTAAGTCAAGCAACTAAGCAACCACAGTATAACTGATGCACAGACGAATAGTCATAAGTCAGGTCCACTGTATGGGCAGGGTAACAAAGCCCAAAACCTTTAAAGCACTGCCTCTCACAGAGGTAAGGGCACTAGCAAGATCCCCATCTACGAATAGGTCCCCGAAAATATATATGACGGTAAGAAGGTATCGGGGGGATATCCATTCAACCAACCTCACGCGACCTCGTGCTTAACTCTGGTGTAAGCGGAGCCTCCTAATATTACCGATTATACAATGGATTTCTCCACTCCCTTAGTCAGACACATATGTTGATTTAATAGCCTTGGAGAAGTTTACTCAGAAAATCATATTCCAAGGCTCTAAATCCTAAGCTAGTTTGTGTACCCTAGAAAGATAAAATCGTTACTAATCAATTTTAAATTATAGTGTTACTTTTAATGGCCTTGCTTACTCAAAAGGTGTGGTCGTGAAACTAGTGATGTTATGACTCAACAAGTAAAATAAATGAATATGAATATATTGCAAAGTCCTAACTTCAATTTCCAGTAAATGATATGCTTTTCAAAATGCAATTCTCAATTCAGTTCTGCAATTCTAAATAAAAATGCAACCTTTCTTTACATGCACTAAGATTAATGATAAAGACTTGAAAGATCAAAATGTCAATCAATGTAAAATGCCTAATATTTTTGTATTTTCAATATAAGAGAATGAAAATGCAAGGATTGACTGCAACTTGATATAAAAACTCTATTGTGTGTAGACAGAGACAACCCAAGTAGGATATCAAGGAGAAAAACACCCAGCCCAAGATGCAAGGACAATTGAATGAAAAATATGATGAGAAAGGCACCGCCCAAAAAAAATTCAACCAAAGACAAGTTTCATGTTAGTCCATAGATACTTAACAGTCGCAACAGAGACCCAAGAAGACTTAGCAATCATCAAAACCTACCCAGCAACCATCAAACCCAGCAACCAAGAAACAAAGGGTGATGTACGTGATTGTTCAAGGGAAAATCGCATGTGTACGCATCTTGCAGAAGGATAGCATGCGTATGTACGCGACTGTCAGGAAAAAACCCGCGTATATGTGTCAAAACACAGCCAGTCTAAGGAGAAGGCTAAGAAACTCAGACTCAGAGTGAACAAAGGTTTTCAAGCAATCATACGACAAGAAACTCCATATAAACGAGAGCAATCTAAGGAGAAAAACACTCCAAACCCCTAAAAAGAAGATTATTTCCCCAGTATGGTCACCAATTCTGTTATGAGGAAAATCTCTCTATGGCTAGGGGTAAACCACAACAAATGGAAATGACTGCAGAAATCAACTCTAATCTCAAGTATACTATATAAACAAATATGATAGCAAGACAAGATAAAAGGCTTACCTCATCCAAACGTTCGATGAAGTCCACCATTGAGCACTTGACCCAAAGCGATATACCTGCAACTAGTCCTCAACAACCAAGAAATGCAAGCATATGGTGATAATATATAATGTTAGCACATTCAATAACATAATCCATCAACATTCATAACAAATACGCCCATGGAATAACAATTCAAATATTCGTAAGATATTAATTGGACGAGAAAAGAGTATTTCTATTAGAATGTAACCAACAGAAGTGAATGAATTACAAACTTTCATGTCGGCACGGTTCGGACCCGAGAAACTAAGTTCCTTTCAGCTAAGCCTCCACCACTTCAATCTTCCAACAAAGGCAAGCTCGTATAAGAGAGACAATGAGGTTCTCAATCAATCAGGGAAGAGCTTGGGGGTTGAACAATGTGTTCAGACTTAAAGGACCAAGGGATGCAGACTCAATGGGAAGTGAATAATTTCTTCAGAGTAACTTTTCTCTCAAAGTTGAATTATTCTCCTCTTTTCCATAGCTCGGATTTGGCCCATTTGTAGCCTTCAAGTGGAACTGAAAGGTCGAGTCGGAACGTTTCCAGTATATGGAAGGCCAATGATCATAGATCTTGTGACGTGACATGGAAACCCGACACCATTTTTTAATTTTGGGCACAAACCCCCATATACACGGGTTGTAGTGGTGCAACCTGCGTATTCGCATGTTGTATAGTTGTTAGGGCGTGTATATGTAGAAAAATCATGTTTTTAGCTCTGGGATTTGCAAAAAGGGACTTCAAGTCTGCATAGGGAAATGGAAAAAGGCCCTATGTGCAAGTATGCCTAGGGTGAGGTAAATCTTGCTATAACACTCATAAATTATTGCAATTGAATCTTGATTTTCTCTAGCATTCTACTCTTGTGTAAATACATAGGCAAAGTGCTTTGTTACTTGGGATTCAACTAGGAGGAGAAAGTAAGGTATGACGACTATGAAACATTTGTAAAATACCAAAGAAAGGTAAATAGTTGTTGCTCAAACCACTGCAATTCAATCTGCTCGCTCTGGTGATAGTCGGTGTTTATGTCATTCTCGAACTACATCTTGATATGAAGCTTGCATGGCAGCTTGCAGGTCAATCTACTCGTTCTGGTGTTGATCATCTTTATCTCGTTCTCGAACTGCATCATATAATATGAATTTTTCATGGTGGATTTTATGTCAGTGCATGTGGCAACGGTGCATCTCGCAACTGAAGAGCCCAACTAGACTATGGGCTATGCATAGCAAAGGAGAAAACATTTTATGTTTAAGAACTAATGCTAATCCAAAGAGATAGCATTAGTTCATTTAACCTTGAGACTCTTTGAATCATGTGAAAACAATTAACACTTATCCTAAATATTTCCTCGTTATGAGGCCAAATAAGACCTCAAATTCAAAACGCACGTTAAAGTGTATTAATTTTCAAATAAAATTGTATAAACTTTTCGAAACTTTAGTTTAAAACATAGAAATATCTTTGGTTTTCGTGTCAAACTAATATAAAAAAACCAAATCAATTACTATAGTCACTGCTAGCCCAAAGGGCATGGACTAATAAGGAATAAATAGAAGAAAAAAAGGAGTTAGAGATAAATAAAATTACAATGCTTCCTCTCAAGTTTACTACATAATTATTAAGTTGTAAGTTGATGCACAAATGTCAGCGTATACGTGAATGCACAAATGTCATAGAGTTTCAATATGTTGTGGGTATGGTGGACGTAGTTGAGAATGTACACAAAGAAAACAAATGAATTGAACATTTTACCTATGTAGTGAATTTATAACAGCATGGACATTGTCACATGAGCATGATAAATATTTTTATCATAGATGTTTAATATTACTAATAATCATGAATTACTCAAAAATGTTAAATGGGAAAGAATGCATAGGCCATGTGGACCCTAATTTTTCATCACCTAAGTTTAGTCATTTTTAAAGGACGGGAAACAAAAGGCAATTAATAGTATATCTTTTGACAAATGATTTGGTGCTAATTTATTTTCATCACCTAAGTTTAGTCATTTTTAAACGGCAAGAAACAAAAGGCAATTAATAGTATATCTTTTCACAAATGGTTTGATGTTTTGTTTTACAAATGGTTCGATGTTATTTTTTTAACAAATGGTATGATGGTATGGAAGTATTAAGGCCTCAACTCTCTTAAGTTGATTGACTTGGGGACTTATTTTTAAATTTTCAATAAAGTCCTTTTGGTGTGCTTTGTTTTATTTAACTTTTTATTTTAAAGTCTAAGCAATGATTACTTATTGATACTTGGATTTTTTTTTATCGAATGCATTTGTTTATCATTATGCTTCGTAAATCAATTTTTATTTTTTTTTTATGATTGGTCGCAATTGTATATTCAAGTTGGTTTGCCTCGTAAATTCAATGTTATTGCCTTCATCACTTTACATGCATCATATATTTCGCCCATCTTTGCCTAGGTCACATAAGCTATTTTGCATCATCAGTTAGCTCATAACTAAGTTTTGGGAAGAATCATCAATTTCAACAAGCGTTGGGTTTGAGGTGCACCGGAGACCAACGAGCCCCTTTCCTAGGTTAAAATATCTCAAGTTCTTATAAATCTTGTTGATGTCTCTCAATGCATTGAAAACCTATACAACATCGATCTAACACAAACAAACAGAACAATCCAAATGAGACTTAAACTTTAATTAAAAAATGTCTTTGCATGCAAATTTTGGGTCCCAACTCAAACATGATTTTGACCTCTAAAAAAATGTTGCTTCTAGATTTTTGAAGATTGTGAACTCAAATCAAATTTCAGAATTGGATTCTAAGACCTGTTGTAGGTATGAAATTACATGTTTATGGTTTCTCATTAACCACTCATTTGAAAACTCTATATATATTTTATACTTCAAAAAATGGTTTTCCAATTAGAATGAAAAAAAAAGTTATTAAATTATAAAATTAGACATTCTCAAAATCTTACTTATAATGTTGTTGGATAAATATTATTTCTTCATAGAAAAAATTATTGATATCAATTTATTGTTATGATTATAATTAATAAACTCTATATCTCTCATTGGGGATCTATAAATCAATAACACCTAGCCTTCTTTAACTTCCTGTAACTCTAAATTTTGCGATGGAAAATAAAAAGAGAGTCTCTATTAAACAATTTGACCCATTTACGGGACCTTTCTCAGCATTTTCCAAATTCAAAATGAATATGTCCATTTACCTTTAAAATACGAGGGACCAACGCAGTGAGAGGCGAGAAGGGAAACTGAGCGAGAAGCGAGGGTCTTGTGGTTAGGGACCGACGTAGCATCCAACGCATAGTATCATAGAGGAGGGACCGACACATAGTAGCACAGTAGCATCTCGGAGGGACCACCGACGCACAGTTCCAGAAGAGAGAAGGGAAATCGAGCGAGAAGTGAGAAGGGAAACCGAGTGAGAAGCGAGGGTTTTGTGGTTAGGGACCGATGCAGCATCCAACGCACAGTAGCACAGAGGAGGGACCGATGCACAGTAGCATAGTAGCATCTTGGAGGGACCACCGACGCACAGTTCGGAGGGCATATTCATTTATTTGAGGAGGACCCACTAACGCATAGTAGCACGGTAACAGAGAGGAGGGACCATAGTAGCACAGTAGAAGAGAGCCTCGTAGCACAATAACACAGCAAGGAATGAGGGCACGAGGATAAATACAATTAGAGAGCAGGGTTATCTGAGGGAACAAGGACAGTAACGAGAACAGAGATAGAAAGTGGGGAACAGTAAGGGCACAGTGGAACGGTTTTCAGTCCTTTGTCCCCAATAGACAAATAGGTATTGTCCTTATCCTTAACCTTATTTTTGTGTTTCTTCTTGTCCCCTATGGAAATGACAATACATTCAACACACATAAAAAAATGGGCAAGAGGTGCTTGTATCTAGGGAAACAAACCATTTAGGAAAAGTGAAAATTGTCTCCTAAAGCAAAACAAGGAAGTGGGTTTGGGTCAATGCCAAACAATTTTAGGGTATTTTAAAACGCAGAGTTGCTTGTTTAAAATGGGAGCAGACAAGGAAAAAATTGCCCCTCCGTAATAAACTGTCAAACAAGCCTCTTTTGCAAGGGGGTAGCAACAAAAGGACTAAAGACAGCAGTGATTATGCAGTGTACAGTCCCACATCCACACCTCTTACCTAGTTACCTGACCTGTATGTGCAAGAGTTACTAAATGCCAAGAGGAGATTGGAGGGTTTGGAAGTCAAAGAGCATGAGAGAGACCGTAAAATCCAGCTATTGACAGTAGAAAATCGAGGCTTAGCAGAAAAGAATAAAGTTTTAAAAGGTCAAGTGACTTTGTTGCAAGAAGCCCTTCTGGTAGCAAAGGTTGAATGGCAAGGCATGAAAGATGTCGAGAAAATCAGGGAAGATTCTGCGGTGGAAATTAGAGAGGAGATGAACTCTAAAACATCCAAAGGTGAAGGGAAAACAATTGAACAAGCAAACACCTAGGGAACGAAAGCAAGGGATGAAGAGAAAAAAGATCTTACAAAACATTCCAAAACTTGGACACAAATTCTTAGTATTTCTGCTAGTATGGAAAAAGAAACAAACAAGCAGGGGGATGGCATACAAGATAGAGAAATCAAAGAAAGACAAATAAGAGAAACAAACATAATTATCAAAGGCGTGAGAGAGTATGGAAAAAATGAATGTACTCTCGATCTTTCAAGTGAATTTTTGAAGGACAAGTTTCTTTGGCAAGGTCGAATTTGCCAAGCATGTAGGGTGGGTAAACCTAGTGACGAGAGAGCTAGGCCCATAAAAGTCATCATGTCAAGCATACGTGACAAGCAATTTCTCCTAGGCAAGAAGCAACTTCTGAGGGGCTCTTGCTTTTTTCTAGATGAAGATTTAACTATTAGACAACAAGAGGAAAGAAAGGAAGATATGTCAAAGGTTAGGACAGTAAGGGATGAGGGAAAAGGGGCATGGTTGTTCAAAGGCAAAGTTGTGATTTCCTTTTTCGGTCCTCATTCAAAAATAGGACAGCAAGGCGGTAGCCGAGAAGTGACAGCAAATTCATTAGTAGGAAACTATGCAACAAGGCCAATATGGACAGATAGGGGTGAAGACTCAACTTTGACTCTTGTAGGCCAAAACAAATAGCAATCAGATTACACCTAGGTTTCCTTAAGATTAGTTTGTTGGAACTGCAGAGGTTATCCTTGGAGGCAGAGACCTGGGTTAGGACCTATCGCAGAAGATAGAGACATAATTTGTCTATTGGAAACACATGAGCATGAAGGGTGAAATACACCTCTGTTTGAAGGGTATGTGAATATGATAGTGTGGAATAGGGCAGTTGAGAATGGTAAAGGACACGGGGGTATCATGGTCTTAGTGAGAAAAAAAGAAGGTCGTCTCATTCAATTAGAAAGAGAAGACTCAAATAAACAATTCATTTGGTTTAAAATATCAAAAAATGGTAACACCATCATAATTGCAACATGTTATTTTTCCCCACAAGTTTCAACAACTTACAACATTAGGGGGCTTGACCATAAAGACCCCTTTCCAACCTTAAAAAACGATATTGAGGTGTACTCTCAACTAAGTGAAGTCCTTATAGTGGGGGATTTCAATGCTAGGACAACAAGTGAACAAGCTAGTATTCTTCATTGCAAGGAAGACCGCAATCCCATTTGGCTCACAGAAGAAAGGAATCATCAATGGACAAGAGTTTTAGAGGACAACAAAAGTAGCAACCTTTTTGGGGAACAATTGCTTACTCTATGTGCAGCATCTGATTTAGTCATTTGTAATGGGTTGGCTAGATGGGTGAAATCGGGTAATTTCACCTGCAATACCTACAATGGAGCAGGTGTAGTAGACTATGCAATTTGCTCGCATGGCTTGTGTGAGAAAATGGAAGAAGTTGTGATTGGTGAAAAATTGTGGGAGTTGAAATCTGATCATAGACCGATCTATTTAAGTTTCACTTGGGCTGAACAACAACAAAGGGGGACAAAAAATCAGCGCATTCAACAACCTCCTTGAAAGGGGAGAATTATTTTGACTCAAAAAAACTATAACACCTTCAAGATAGCACTAGAGAGGTTATTTAACAAGGTGAAAATTATGTCCCAGGGCCTCCATAGTCTTGAGATAACAAAGTTAATTCAAAGTGCACTTACAAAATGCAAAAGAGAAAAAAATAAGAAATATGAAACAAATCATTTTTCGGTTAATGCTTGGTTTGATGAGGAATTCAAAACAGCAAAGAAAACTTTGAAAGAGTCAAGTGAGAAATAAATAAACATAAAAGCCTACAAGCAAATTGTAAGAAAGAAAAAAGTTGATTTCATGATCTAAGGAGGGAGAAAGTAATTTTCTTGGGGAAAAATAACCCCAAGTTATTTTGGAAGGAACTTCAAACGAGAAAGCAACAAAACGAAAATAATATCACATCTTATCAATGGTTCGAGTATGCAAAGTAGATTTATGAGCATGATCCTAAGGTTGACCCCCCTCCCTTGGTCAACACTACCACTAAGCTCTTCACCGTGCAAGAAATTGAGGTAGGTATCAAAAATTTGGGGGTTGGAAAAGCAAAATATTTAGTCGAACTCCAAGCAGAATATCTAAAATGGGGTTAAAAAACTCTTGCACCTCGCATTATGAAAATTTTCAACAACATCATTCATTAGGGATTCCCTACAGATTGGACAACGAGTCTAGCAATACCACTTTTCAAGAGTGGGGATGTCAACAATCCCTCCAACTATAGGACTATAATGATAAACCCCTTGTTCGCAAAATTATTCGGAAGTATGCTAGAAAATAGAATCAGCATGTGGGCATAAGAGAGAGATAAGTGCGCCAAAGGGCAAGCAAGTTTCAAACCTAAACACTCAATGATTGATCACGGTATAACTCTAAGGCACATCATTGAAAAAGTGTGGGAGAAAAAAGAGGAAGTATTTTGTTGCTTTGTTGATTTCAAAAAAGATTTTGACACGGTCCCTAGAGAGAAACTTTGGCATAGAATGGAGGAACTTGGGGTTCCTATGCACCTTAGAGAAGTTGTCCATACACTATATGAGGAGGTTAAAGTCAAAATCAAAATGTCAGTTGGTATCTCCGAAAGTTTTAAGAGTGATATAGGGGTGAAGCAAGGGTGCCCATTGTCCCCTACCCTTTTTGGTTTATATATAGACAAACTTGAAGAGTGGTTAAACTTGCAGGAGGGTGATGGTTCTCTTTTGGGCGAGTTTGTGATAAGGATTCTCTTGTATGCAGATGACCTTATTTTGATTTCTAAATCTGCTCATGGGTTGCAAGAACACTTAATTTCCCTTGAGCACTTATATAGTACAGTGGGGATGCAAGTCAATACTAGCAAGACGAAAGTGGTTGTTTTCTCTAGCAAAAGAAAAAAAAAACATAATCAACATAAGTTCTACTTTGAAGGCAATACTCTTGATGAAGTGGCAGATTACAAATACCTTGGAATTGACTTCAACAAAAATCTAAGTTGGGAAGGTTGCAGAAAGAAAAGAATTTTGGAAGTTTGGAAAGCGTTCTATGCTTTCCAAAATAGGTGCAGAGAGGCAGAGCTATGGGATTGGAAGACTATGCAANAAATTGAGAAGATTAAAAAATGCTTGATTACAAACAAATTTAAAATTAAAAGTTCATCTCCTTATGATATCATGCTGAGTGAAATGGGGGATGCTCCTATTGAAGCAATTGCTATGGTGCGTCTCATAAGATATCTAAAAAAAATTGAGCAAATGGAAGATGGTCGGTGGCCTAAGGTCGTCTCCAATGACATATTGTGCAAAAGAAAGAAGATGTGGATGCGGAAAAATATTAAATGGCTTAGTAAATGGGATATTCACTTGAGTAGGTGCCCTACAAACAGTCAAGAGATAAAGGCTTTTGTTATTTATAGGTTCCACAAGCGATCATGGGATAAAGGGCTAGGAAGAAAGAAAAAATATTACATTGAAGAGTTTAACCCCACTTACTACCACCATCAAAAAGCGTACATAGGGGCCAATATATCTTGGAGAGCCAAAATGTTTATTGCCCAATTAAGAACTAATTCCCGTCAACTCCATTGTGAAACTGGGCATTGGAAAAGACCAAAGGAAGCTTGGGAAGAAAGGGTGTGTATGTTCTACAACTCTGGAAAAGTGGAAACAGAAAAACATTTCATTTTAGAGTGTGTGAAGCTTTCAAAGATAGCAGGGACAGTTATGTGAGTATTTTAACATCTAACTCTTGGAATAATTTATTCAACTAGGGGACTGTGGAGAAAGTGGGAGAGCTCATCATCAAGCTGAACAGGAAAATGACTGAAATGCAGAAATCAGTGTATGAGGCGGTCTGTCCCATAGGCTATTGTTAGCCTCGTGGACATTAAAATTTATTCTTCTTCTTCTATATAGGTTAATTGTGTTTTAAAGTAGACCTCTATTATCCTTGAGTATTCAAAAGGTGAACTTAAAAAGTCCAATTTGACTTTTTCAGGGCTTGTTTTAATTTTGATACATAATCGTTCCATTAGATCGATCCATGGATCGGAGAACTTTTTAAAGATAATTTTTTTCTTGTTTCATGGTATTGAAGCTACTGTGAATATTCAATTTTTGAAGTTTTTATAGACATAAGGATTTTTCATGGTGCTGAATCTATTTATGCATTTAAAAAATGCAATTTAAACAATAGAAAATGGAGATTTCACGGAGATCTGTTTTGTTGGATCTTTGTTTTGAATTATAAAAAGAGGACACCATGAGTAAATAAGGCCTCATTCCCATTATATTAATATGTATGGATGTTCCAGTCCATAATTTGGGTAGCTGAGTAGTATGTTTGTTATCCATTCCACCCTGATTTAATTTCCATAAAGTGGATATGTTGGTCCCTCGTGATAAGATTTGAAGGGTAGACTCCCCTATAATAGAATAAAAGTTTCACCCAAACTCAGATTTGAACCTAAACCTTACCTAGATAAAATCTATAATAAATTCAACTAAATCTAAAAAAAATATAAAATTGAACGTAACGGGGTTTTTTCATATCTACAAAGCCCATGACAGGTGATGTAACAAATTCATCAATAATAAGACCTGCAAAGCACGAATACAGGATGTCCAATCCGAAACTATAATTGAAAAATGGTTCGGCGGCATGGCAGCCACAGGCAATGTCCGGAATGAATGATTTTTTTTATTTTTTTTGAACGAAGCACTCGCATAAATAAAGTGAACAGGTTTGCATGACGAAATCCGAGAGAAAGTGATCACGCGGATCCCCACTGCTGTTTTTTTCAGTTTTGCTCAGGCTGCAAAGGATGAAGCTCTCTCATAGATTCCCCAGGCTTATGAAAGTTTGTTCAGAATTTTTTCAGTTTTGCTCAGGCTGCAAAGGATGAAGCTCTCTCATAGATTCCCCAGGCTTATGAAAGTTCGTTCAGAAATTTCATCCAGGAAATCGTGGAACTACGTGTAAGGCCAAGCTTTTTATGGTTGATCAATCAGATTATTCCATACACGTTATTTCCCAGTAATGCAATCATGGCCAATTCAAGGTGAAAATGGCTAAATCAGAAAACGCAAACGCTGAAGCAATAATTACATTCCGAGTGTGCAGGTTTCAAAACTTCGTAAGCAATAATTACATTCCGAGCATGCAGGTTTCAAAACTTCCTACACAGTGTAGTATTTATTTATGCAGAAAGTTCATGCGTTATAAACAACTGCATTATTAATATGGAGGAGCCGCCCATAAATTCAATCCCCGAGGTTCCGTCTGCGATTCATATACACGTTATTTGTTAGTAATGCAATCATTGCTAATTCTAAATGAAAACGGAAAAATCAAAGAACGCAGAAGCAATAATTACATTCCCAGTGTGCAGGTTTCAAAAACTTCCTAAGTTCATGCATTATGAATAATTACATTGTCAATATGGAATATGGAAGGGAGTGGGTTAGCCATCTTCCCTTCAGAGTTATTTTTCCAACAATTTTTTTGGCAGTGCGGTTTTAAATTTTTGGTCAATACAGAATTCTGGTCATTTTTTTGATCATCTGAATTGGTTTAAAATGGGGCAAAGTCCAATCCCTATGAAAGAGCAGTTCAATCCCCTTTGCGATTCACATACAGATTCTCCAATTTATGATGAGTGGGAGTATAATTGTATTGTATATATGATATCAAGGGAAGACAAGTTGTTCCTCGAATTAATATTACAACTATCCAAAACTGTCAAGAAGTTTGGCAGTTTTGAAGACAAGTTTTGAAGTTTGAAAGACAAGTTGCTCCTCAAATTAATATTACAACTATCTAAAATTACCAAGAAGTTTGAGATATCAAGGGAAGTTGACTTCATATTAATATGTCTTTTGACTTTAAATTTTCACATCATCTGCAATGTTTGTACTATAGAAGTAAAAACATTATTTTATATATAAAAAAAAAACTTATATGTCATCCTCTCATTTGATAATATATTGGAGGTCTTATTGCCAACTTGTTGTTCCCAATGTTGTAAATGTGTAGATATCCAAAGTTTTGAGCTTAGACGCTCTTTTTTAATTTTTATTACATTTTTACTGAAATGTTTACATACCTAAAGTTCTGACCATGGATGTTGTTTTTTAATGTTTGATTATTATTATTATTAGTCTGTGCCTAGAGGGACTATAAAGATCACATATTAATATGTCATTTTATTATTATTAGTCTTTTGTATTTGTATTGAAATGTTTACATACCGAAGTTTAGAGCATTGACACTTTTTTTGAGGTGCTTGAATAGGCCTGACAGCTTAAATGTTTACATAGCATGAGGTCTTGCAACAAGCCTGACAGCTTAAATGTTTGCATACCGTGAGGCCCTTAAACAGCCTGACAGCCTTAAATGTTTACCTAGATAGGCTTCTCAAAGTACATTTTTCCTCGAATTTTTCCATACAATGTTGCAGTGAATTTGGACAATATTGTTGTCCACCGCCAATTGAATAGGCATTGTATGTTTCATACTCCTTCTATGCTTGGAATGCAATTTGGTCATCGTTGAAGATGCATACATTGTTTACTGGTTCAGTGGGTGGTTCTTGCTCGTTGGTTCGTCAGTTGTTGTTTGTTGTTGTTTGGTTCAACTTTGCAAGGTTAGGGACCTACGCCTGCAATTGGACCTATTGGTGCTCCTTGCTTGCTTTTGTTTACTTCAACTTTGCAAGGTTGGGGTCATGCATTCACAGTTGGATCTATTTTTTTTTACTTTGCAGGGTCCAGATGTTACACCCACAATTCGACCTGCGCTTCTATCGTTCATCATTTTGGAGTAAGTTTCGATGCCATCATTTCATTTTCTATTCGTTCTTTGTTGTTCAGTGTTTCCAGTTTGCAAGTAAGAATGTTTGATTATTTCTACTGGCATGCTCGACATATGTTTCCAGTTCCTTCTGTGCTTGAGTTGTAGCTTGGTAATCGTTGGAGATACATATGTTGTTTACTGGTTCAGTGGTTGTTGTTTGTTCGTTGGTTCGTTGGTTCATCGGTTGATGTTTGTTGTTGTTTTGCTCAAGTTTGCGAGTTTGAGGTTCTGGGACTGTAGTTGGGGCTGTTCATGCTTTCTCGCTGGTTTTTTTCTTGTTGTTTTCTTCTATTTACTTCATCTTTGTAGGGTTGGGGTCCTACACCGGCAGTTGGAGCTGGGTTTTTTTTTTCACTTTGCAGTGTTCAAGTGTTGCACCCGCGAGTGAACCTTCGGTTCTATTGTTTGTCGTGTCTGGCGAAGTCGAGATCTAGCGCATGTCTTGTGCTCACCTATCCTACTCTTAAATTTTGCTCCAATTCTTTTTCCCATTTCTAGATCATACCTACATGTCTTTTTAAAATTTTCTTGTAGAAGAAAAGGATACTGAGATGGTGCTAGCAAGAGTGGTATTTCGTGGATTGCAAATTGCAGCATTCAATTTCTATGATGTTTGGTGTGCAACATTGCTAGCATAATGAATGTGTTCTCAAATGCATCACACCATTTACATTTGGATGAAACCATTATCATTCTAGGATTCTTCAGTGTTGACATGATACAAAATAGTGGCATAACAAATGATTGGACAACTACATGTGCAATTACAATGTTTGTTGTCTTTTTGTTAAGATAAAACATGTGCAAAACACAC
>SNQJ01S0043359.1:10589-27400 GCA_010110895.2 Picea sitchensis
AACATCCCACTCATCACCAATGACACAGGAAACTCCACGACCTTCTCAGGGAGCAGTTAGTATGGGTAGGGGTTCCAAGGGGAAGAACTCATTTCAAAGGCCTTTGTAAGGAAGTGTGTAGGTTCCACCCCTAGTTACTTTTTGGGGGTATGAAGGACCTCATTAACAACATGAATTCCTAGAGTCGCAATCAATATTTATGCATAGAGAAGGGAAGGCCCCGGTGGGAAGAGAAAGTAGTATCCACTAGATTTATGTAGCATTTAATAACTACCAGGAAGAACATCAATCCATGGTGGTGGGGTTGTCAGGTACACTAAATCATGTCAATGTTAAAATTTTATTTGATTTTGGTGCTACAGATAGTTTCATTTCACCTTGTGCATTAGAAAAGTGTGGGTTGGAATCCTATGGGCATGATGATTTTAAACAAGTTGAGATGAATTCGGGGGGGGGGAGTGGTAGGACCTAGAATCAATAATTGTATTGTATACCTAGGAGTGCGTACTACTAGGTTGAAGGTGTACGTCACTACCCTATCGATTTATGATCTAATCATTACGATGGACTGGTTAGAATCCCATTGAGATATGGTATATTGTATCACGAAGAGAGTGATTTGTGTTGATGATGAAGGAAGGTTTGTAGAGATCCATGGTATACAGAGGAAGGTGTATCTATTATTTATCTCAACAATGAATGTTAAACATTGCTTGAGGTAGTGTTTTCAACTATATGTGGTGGAAGCAGTCAATGAAGGGAAGGGACCCTCTATTGATCAATATCCAATATTGTTGGGATTTAAGGATGTTTTTTCGAAGGAGTTTCCAGGGATTCCTCCTAAGAGGGAGCTTGATTTTACCATCGAGATAAAACTTGGTGTAGAGCCAATTTCCAAAACACCGTATAGGATGAAAACTCCAAAACTTTGTGAGTTGTAGATCTGGTTGAAGGAACTCCTTGAATTAGGACTGATAAGGTCCAGTGTTTCACCTTGGGGTGCACCGATAATATTTTTCAAGAAGAAGGACAGTTCYTTATGACTGTGTATAGATTACAAGGAATTGAACCATGATACAGTGAAGAATATGTACCCAATACCATGGATAGATGATCTATTTGATCAAATAAAAGGAGCAACAATTTTCTTAAAATTTGATCCGCGATCAGGGTATCACCATTTAAGAATAAAGGAAGGAGATATTCCTAAAACTGCAATTTGAACTCGTTTTTGGCATTACGAGTTCATTGTAGTTCCTTTTGGTTTGACCAATGCACCAACAATATTCATGAGGCTCATGAATGGTGTATTCTGAAAGTACTTAGACCGCTTTGTACATGTATTTCTTGATGATATCCTCATCTGTTCCAAGAATAAACAAGAACATGAGGAACACTTGTGAGTGGTGTTTTCATGCCTTAGAGAGAATAAGTTGTATGGGAGGTTGTCAAAGTTCTCTTTCTAATGGAAGGGGATTCACTATTTAGGTCATATCATTTCGGGTGAAGGAATTTCAATGGACGCAAAAAAGGTGAAGGCCATAATGGATTGGACAGTGCCGATGAATGCTCATTAGGGGAGAATATTTATGGGGCTATATGGTTATTATCGAAGGTTTTTGGAAGGATTCTCAAAGATTGAAAAACCCATCACCACCTTGCAACACAAGGGGGTCAAGTAGGAGTGGATAGATGAGTGTGATATTGCATTGATCGATCTTAAGAGGTTACTAACCAGTGAATCAATTCTATGAGTTCCAGATATGGAAAAATACTTCACAATCTGCACAGATGACTCAAAAAAAGGATTGGGGGCCATGCTAATGAAATATGGGGGAGTGATAGCGTATGTGTCAAGAAAGTTGAAGCAACATGAGGAGCTATATGCTAATAATGATTTAGATTTGGCAATTCTAATGCTAGTTATGAATATTTGGAGGCATTATCTAGTGGGGCGAAGCTTTGAGCTCAAAACAAACCATGAAATCTTAAAGCATCTCTTCACTCAAAGGGATATCACTAGAAGGCAGAGGCGATGGGGTAAGTTTATGAGTGAGTACGATTTTGGAATTTCATACATCAAGGGAAAGGAGAATGTGGTTGTAGATTCCCTGAGTAGGAGACCATGTATATTCTCCTTGGTGCCCTTAAAATTTAATCAGAGGGAGCGAGTGTTGGGAAAAATTATTGGAGATAGTTGGTATTTAAAGGTTACTTCAACCCTCCAGAGTGGGAGGAAGTTAGAGACAATATATGAAGTATATAGCCTTGAAGCAGATGGATTGTTAAGATATCAAGGAATGATTTACATCCCCAAGGCTAGGGATATTCGAAGCATCATACTCAAGGAATACCATAGAGCACTTTACTATGTGCATCCGAGTGTGAAGAAAATGCACGCAGATATGAAGAATATTTTATTATGGGTAGGCATGAAGAGTGATTAAGTCCATTTAATCACCAAGTGCCTTGAGTTTTAGCAAGTGAAGGCTGATCATCACCACCCGATAGGTCTCCTACAACCACATGATGTTCCTATGTCCAAGTGGGAAGTCATTTCTATAAAAAAAATTGTGGGATTTCTAGTCACATCATTGAGGCACAATGCCATTTTTTTTATAGTTGACAAGTTGACCAAGAGTGCTCATTTTGTTCCAATTAGAGACACTTATGATGTCACTGATGTGGCACAAATTTTTATAAGTGAAGTCATCCATCTGCATGGGTTAACCAAGAATATCCTTTCATATAGGGACTCTTGATTCACATATAGATTTTGGACAAGTTTGTAGTCAACATTAGGGACTCGGTTGAACTTGAGCACAACATATCACCCTGAAATAGATGGGAAAACTAAAAGAGTAAATCAAGTTATGGAATACATGCTTAGGATGTATGTTATGGATAATCAAACCCATTGGGAGAAGTACCTACCTTTGGTAGAGTTCTCCTACAATAACAGTTTCTACAACTCAATTGAAATGCCTCCCTATGAAGCTCTATATGGAAGGCCATGCAGGACATCGTTGAGTTGGGAAAGGTTAGAAGACCGAGTGACAGTTGGGTCATAATTGATTCAAGATATGGAGTAACAAGTGATTCATATTAGAATACTATTAAAGGAGGCATGGGATAGACAAAAACGTTATGTTTATGCACATAGGACTGACCGAAGTTATAAAGTGGGAGATCAATTTTTCATTCATATCATGCCTAATAAGAGTACCATTCAGTTTGGGAAAGGGACAAATTTGTCGCCTCAATTTATAGGACTGTTTAAAATTCAAGAGAGAAATGGACCCGTTTCCTATCGCCTCATACTGTCATCCCACTAGCATAAAACTCATGATGTTTTTCATGTATCTGTTCTACGTCATTATGTTGTTGATGAATATTACACACTAAATTGGAAGGAATTGTAGGTCTTGGACATGGTAATCATCATGGTCGAACCATTACACATATTGGACCGTATGTTCCGACAGCTCATGAATCATTTGTTAGACCAAGCTAAGGTCCATTGGGACAAGTATATCCTAGGATCTACTACTTGGGAGGATGCAGAGACCTTACAATGAGATCATCCCTCACTTTTTATACCACCTTGGGACTATGTTTTCCAAAGGATGGGTGTATGCAATGACCCATTTTGATTTAGACAACTAGAATTACTTATGTTCTAGTCATATTTTTATTTTTCTTATGATTTGTGGAAAACTGATTACTTGACACTTTAAATTTGGGACATATGCACCTATGTGAATGTGAATACGATGAATGCTTATCATTATGTCATATATGATGGATATTATGCGACCTATTTCTAGCTTGAAAATTTGAATTTGAAAGATATTGGTACATGGATATTGATCTAATGATATGGTTTAATGCAATTACATGTTAATAGTGTACATGTATGCATGAKTATGTGTTATAACTAACCTATAAATTAATGGGCTATGAAGTAGCCAAGGGATGATGGTAATAATGGTTGATGTCATSAACATCGACCGATAAATAATATGGTATGAATCTTTTCATGTTAAATTATGTTGGTTAAAATGCATTATTATAATATGTGGGAAAGTTCAGGTTTTCATGTAGAGAGATTTCTTGAAACTGAATATACGATGAMAAAATCGCAGCAACATAGTGCCACTGTATGGTCCATGATAGGGTGTTGACTCTAGTTCTATCAGGAGGGGTGGAGGCATTTCCCACCAAGTATCCTATGAAACATGGAGTCATGGGAGGACGATGTTAGATCATGCTCTCCTAGATGTGTGATGATGACTGCTAGTCACCTACTGGGGAATCATGGTCAAGGTAGTTGACATTTCCTCTTACAGGTTCTATCTAGAGTTAGGTCAATATAGTTGACATTTCAGGATAGACCAGCAGAGGAAGGATAGGGATGGAATATGTAAGTAGGTTAGGGAGGTAGGATGATTAGAAGTAGTTGAAATTGTGTGGGGTTTCTAATCTTATAGCATAGGTTTCTGAATTTCTTTTGCAAAAAGAAAAAATATGCTTAACTGAATTACAATTATCTAGGTAAATGTCTCTTTTGTTAAATGATTATAACTGAAGGGTTATGCAATTAATGTAAAAAGGTTGATTTAGTCTTTATGAAGTTAATTGCATTGTTGATTAGGTTGAAAGCATACAGGAACTGCATTAGATGTGTTAAATTATTTCCATTGGTACATGCATGAGTTATGTATGTGCTAGCTATGCATACATGCCTTATGCATGTACACTAGTGTTTATGAATGTTTAAATTAATGATGTGCTTATTTGATCTAGATGTATGAATCATGTTATTATTTGGCTTGTATTGTAAGTTACTATAACTTAGAGATGAAGTTTCTTGAAGGTTGGTGTATGTAACATCCAGTTAGATTAATTAACGATTATAGTTAATTAAGTAATTAAATCATTAATTTATCTAAATCGAGTAATTATTGAAATATTTTGATTTATCATTTCTTTGTTTATTCTTTTGAATTAACAAATGCAACAACAAATGAATTGATTATTTTATTTGTTTAAGGGTAGGTATGAATTTATGACAAAAGGATAAGGGAAGAGGGAAAATTGATGAGGGGAGGGAGTTGATGGATGGAGGGGAGAAGAGATGGAGTTGGAATTGGAGGAGGGGCATTCAAAGGGGGACAAAGGAAAATTGGGAAGGAGGAGAATTGCTTGAAAACTTTCATGGGTTTTGGATAGTGGACTGGTGTTGTTGGGATTTTAGGCTTGGGGGCCAGGAAATCTAATTTCTTGGAGCTATGGATCCGAAGAGGCTTTGTTCCTATCTAGATGGGAGGAAATAGTTTTAGGCAAGAAGTTGCAATAGGCCAACCTTCTTCTTCAAGAGGTAATCCAAAAATATTACTTTTTTACTCTAAATTCAAGTTATGACATTTACATGTATACTATGTGACTAATTAATTTTATTTGTTCATTCCTGTAACAAAAGAAAAAAAAAGAAAGAATTATACATTTTTACTTGCAGACAGAACCAAAAAATAATAATAAATAGAAGTTCCCTATCATGTAAAATAGAAATACAAATTTACTTTGGTTTTGAATCCCGTAAGGGAATTACAAATATTGCATCTCTTTGATCATGTTGATACACCACCACAACACCTAAGGGTTCATGAAGGATTGGGGGTCCTCCCATTAGAATGACTCAAGTGGTTAGCAATAAGATAACTTGGGAACCACTGTGGAATTTGTAGCGAGGAATAAATTGAAATGAGCAAAGACACAAGGACTGAAGACAACATATTACTTTTCATGTATGAATTCCATGCATGTCAAATCAAAGGTAAGGTTTGGTCTTGAAGTATAAACATGCATGGGATATTTCATTATGATTTTTCATGCATAATATATGACATTATAATCATTCAGGGAATTGGAACATTCGTCATGATATTATTGAAAAACAAGGATAGGAAAAAGGTTTAAACTCCTTTTTATGGACAATCATATTGATATAAGGAATATCCCCCAACTTAAGGTTTGGACAGATCATGTGACAACATGATAAATTTGCACAGGAAGTAATGATTAAACTATCATACATCAAAATAATTAAGAAAATAAAATAAATGTATGCATACTTGAGAAAAGTTTGGAAACATACAAACCAATGGTCATGTGAGAGACCAACCATAAAAAATGGAGGGTGTTATAGAATGCCAGAATTCTAAATTCTGAAGACAAAATATCCTTGTAGAATGTTGAAGAGTTGAAGAATGTATAAGATCAGGGATCCACAATCGGAAGTAGCAGCTAGGATCTGAAACGCATATGTACAACATAATATATAAAAGATAATTCTTCTGAAAGGACAAAAAGAGTAATGAGATATTCTTGTGAAGTATGATAATGCCTTGAAGTAGCTAAATTTGTGATATGTTGTAGCTAAGCTTCTAGAATGGGATCTGTTGTTCCAGAGTTTGTGTTTTAAGGCTATAAAACACACCGTCTAGGCATCCAAAAAGATAATACTTATTAAACAATGAAACAAGGGGGACTAAATCAGAGACGGTTTCTCAACTGTCTCTGTCTTTCTTCTCTTTGTTCCTGGATAGTTATATCGCGTTCGATTACAACCCAATATTGTTCTAACTCGGTCCGATTTGTTGCAGTTTGCAGGATAGTGTTAAACAGATTCAATGCAAGACTAGTTTGATCTTGTAGACCGGGTTCTATGTTCGGTTGTCTTCCGTTTGGGACTGTCATAGGTAATTAATTTTCATATNCTCAAGCAATTTTATAGAACAAGAAGCAGAAAGAAGATGTCTGATTTGAAAGATTTTTTTTTTAGCAGCTTAAAAAATGTTGATATGGAAACTTGGAAGCAACCAAGTCTTCTTCTTTTGTATATGCACTGAGGACAATGCCAAAATAAGGGGGAGTGGAAATTAATACCCCAATTTTGAGTTATAGAATGCCATAATGTTGAATTTTGAAGCCAAAATACCCTTTTAGAGTGTTGAAGAATGTAGAAGATCAGGAATCCATAGACGGAAGTAATAGCTAGGATCTGCATCTCATATGTACAATGGAATATATAAAAGAGAATAATTTTGAAAGGACTAAAAGAGTAATGAGATTTCCTTGAGAAGTATGATAATTCCTTGAAGTAGGTGAATTTGTGATATGTTGTAGCTAAGCTTCTGGAATGGGATCTGCATCTTGTTTATAGAGATAAAACAATGATACAGACCAAGGAGTTGAAAAGAAAACGTCTGATGTGAAAGCTTGTTTTGTCAGTAGCTTAAAAAATGTTGACATGGAAACTTGGAAGCAACCAAGTCTTCCTCTTTTGTATATGCACCGAGGATAATGAAAAAATAAGGGGGAGGGGGAATTAACACCCCAATTTTGAGTTATAAAATGCCAGAATGTTGAATTCTGAAGCCAAATTATCCTTGTAGAATGTTGAAGAGTTGAAGAATGTAGAATATCATGGATCCGCAGTCGAAAGTAACATCTAGGATTTGTAGTTATGATATGTATCTCATATGTACAGTGGAATATATAAAAGAGAATACTTATGAAAGGATAGAAAGAGTAAAGAGATCTACTCATGAAGTATGATAATGCCTCAAAGTAGTTGAATTTATGATATGTTGTATCTAGGATTCTGGAATGGGATTTGAAGCTTGGGTCTACAACTTGGTTATAGAGATAAAGCAATGACATAGACCAAAAAGTTTAAAATAATAAGTCTGATGTGAAATCTTGTTTTGTCAGCTGCTTAAAAAATGTTGAGATGGAAACTTGGAAGCAACCAATTCTTATTTTTTTGTATATGCACCGAGAACAATGCTAAAATAAGCAAGAGGGGAAAGTAATACCCAAATTTTGAGTTATAGAATGCCAAAATGCTGAATTCTGAAGCCAAAATATCTTTGTAGAATGTTGAAGAGTAGAAGAATGTAGAAGATCAAGGATCCGTAGCCGGAAGTAGGAGCTAGGATCTATAGTTGTGATTTGCATCTCATATGTACAATGCAATATATAAAAGAGAATACTTATGAAAGGACATAAAGAGTAATGTGATCTTCTTGTGAAGTATGATAATGCCTTGAAGTAGTTGAATTTGTGATATGTTCTAGCTAAGATTCTAGAATGGGATATGCAGCTTGGATATGAAGTTTGGTTATAGAGATAAAGAAATTCTATAGACCAAGAGGCTGAAAAAAAAATGTCTTATGTGAAATATTACTTTTTCAACAACTTAAAAAATGTTGAGATGGAAACTTGGAAGTAACCAAGTATTCTTCTTTTATACATGCACCAAGGACAATGCTAAAATAAGGGGGAGGGGAAAGTAATACCCCAATTTTGAGTTATAGAATGTCATAATGTTGAATTCTGAAGCTAAAATATCCTTGTAGAATGTTGAAGAGTTGAAGAATGTAGAAGATCAGGGATCCATGGCTTGAAGTAGAAGCTAGGATCGTAGTTGTGATCTATAGATCATATGTATAGTGGAATATATAAAAGAGAACACTTATGAAAGGACGGAAAGAGTAATGAGATATGGTTGTGATGTATGATAATGCCTTGAAGTAGTTGAAGTTGTGATATGTTGTAGCTAAGATTTTGGAATGGGATCTGCAGCTTGGTTATAGAGATAAAGCAATGTTATAGACCAAGAAGTTGAAAGATGTTTGATGTGAAATCATTTTTTGTTAGTAACTTATAAAATGTTGAGATGGAAAATTGGAAGCAACCAAGTCTTCTTCTTGTAGTAACAAGAAACATGACTTGAGTAGAAAACATTGATGTCTTTAGTTTATTTGTCTTTGTTTGGTTCATGTAGCATTTGTTAATGGTATTGCAATGTGATCAGGTGCAATTCTAGTAGTAACATGCACATTTCGAGTGGTCACATAGAACACCGTAAGTTATTTAAATCCTCAATGAAAACTTTCCTCTTCTTATGTAGACTAATCATAGATATCTTTTCAATTTATAATGCAAGTATACTACCACCACAAAGTTATATTGAGATGGTGCTAGAATTTCAATGGCATCTCTAGTGGACACACAGTTGGGATAATAAGGATAACCACTATATTATTTTCCACAAAATGGAGGAGATGTAATCCAAGTCATGAGATGGTAGTTTGGAGGAAATTAAAACATTCCTAGGATGGATCTATTAGCACACATGACCTAGAGAACCTCTAGGATTTTTTCACTTCAAGCGGAAGCAATGTAATGCAATCTTATTATTTTTTTAATATACATAGTCTCGTCAAATATTCGACAAACATGTCCGTTGAATATCCGAAGAATAGTCTGACAGTAAAATATGTCAAAGGTATAGCACCTTCATCGGATATATTGTATAGATTTCACATATCTGACACACATGAGAGTCAAACATATGACACCATGTTCGAAAGTAATATCGGTTGGATCTATTGTATGGACATCGCATATGTGACATGTAGTTATGTCGAAATTTAGATGTGTATCTGTCAGAAATAATCATTGATTTTGATGAGCTTTTGGTCCTTAGGGATGTCCGGATAACCAAAAATAGTGTGTCAAATATTCGACGTCAATATTTTTTTTGGATATCTGACCTCGTTACATCAACGAAGCTAATAACTAGGTTTCGTTGAAGTGCCGATGGAATTGCGTCGACCAACCGACATACCACCATAGGATTTTAGTGCACAAGAAGTAGTGAAGAATGTTACAATAATAAAACCAATATCTTATGTTGTTTCACTGATTTTAGAAAATATTTTGGCATAGTACATAGGACTAACCTTTGGAATATGCACAAGAGCTAAAAGTTCCTTTTGAGTTGAGAGCTATTGTGATAAGGTTGTAGGAGAAAATTATTTGCAATTTTAGGAATACTAAGGGTCATTGGAAGAAATAAATTGTAATATAGGAGCCAAGAAGGTTGTCTCATGTCCCCTACCCTTTTTGGCATATACATTGGCAAGTTAGAAGATTGTTTGGAAGATGCAAGTTGTGTTGGCATGAATCTCACTAGTATATTCATCATACATACTCTTTACACCAATGATGTTTTTCTTATGGGAAGGATTACCTATGACCTAGATAAGAAACTAATAATCCTCAAGGAATTTTGCCCTAGTATGGGTATGACTATGGACACTGACAACATAAAGGTTATGATAATTAAATCCAAAACGATCAGCTATGATACTTTCATATATGGCAACAATAGATTGGAATAAGTTCCTTCATACAAATATCTTGGAATCAATATTCATCACAAGATCAATTGTAACTATAGTGTTGAGGAAAGGATAAGTGGATGGTGGAAAGTTTATTATGGGCTTGAAAACAATTGTAAATTAGTGGAAATTTGGCTATGGGATAATAATAAAGTCTTCTTTGAGACTCTTGTCAAGTCTCCTATTATCTTATATGGATGTGAAGTTGGGGAAATAGTATCTCTAGAGAATCTCAAAGACACATAAATAAAATCTAAAAGAATTTTATAACTTATAATATGAAAATTAAAGGCAATATACCCTATCCTATCCTCCTCATAGAAGTGAACCTTTTCTCATTGAGAGCATGACTATGATTAGGTACTTAATGTATAATAACATGATAAACAACATGGATGATAAGAGGATCACCAAAATTGAATAAAAATCTATCCAAAACCACAAGTGGCTCAAACGGGGATGACCTAAAGTTGTCAATTCTTGGATAAATCATTGGGGAATACAAGAAGAAGTCCTTATGCAAAATATGGATAATATCAAAAATATTATTACATCTAAATTTGAATAGGATTTGTGATGCAATAAATGATTAGAGAACAAAATAAAATTAAGGAACGATAAAATTAAGGAGATGGTCAACCCTAATCTAGAACATCAAAAGTATATTTCAGTTTTGACTAGCACAAAGAAGAAAATAAACATTTCTAAAATAAGAACAAAATCTCATGAGTTTCATAGTGAGACCCGGTGTTGGATGATTTCCAAAACACCGTGGGATAAGAGAATTTTTCATATTTGTGAAAGTAACAACGTTGAAGATGAAAATCACATTCTCTTAGAGTGTTTTGCATATACCTAAATTACATCACAATTTCAATATATTTCTCACAATACTGACTTTTCTAATTTTCTAAGTCATTAAAACTATGGTGATATTGGAATAAAATTTTTTACGCCAGAAAATTTCCCAATATATTGATATATATAACGTTTTCATTTACAAGTCACATTTACATAATAATCAGTCATGTTGAAGTAATAATTCTCCCAACCCCACCAAAACATTGTGTTCCTTCTCAGATGTAGGATAAGCATCCATATCAGCTATGAGTAAGTATCCAAGCCATAACAAGAGCTTCCACAAAATAGAAAATGGAGAGCATATTTTACAAAAGAACAAAATATAAAAGAAAAACAAAAAACTAAGCTTCAACATTAATCATTAGGAAGATACATAGATCAAAGGATCAAAAAATTGTTTTCAATAATATTGCAAGGGCTAGGATCCTTAATAGTTTTGCAAATTATATGAAGGGCCTTCATGTCCTTCGATCCATTTGTTGTAGGTGATCATTCCTTCTGGATCTTTCAAGGCTTTTGTTGAAAGAGCATCAGCTATCATATTTTGTTCTCTAAATAAGTGATCAAAACTGATGTTTTTAAAAGATTTTTTTAAAGCCTTGATCCTATCCATCCATCCCAGGAGAGCATATGCATTTAAGTTCCCCCTACCATTTAGCCACTCAATTATGACTTTTGAGTCACTGAAAACTTGTAGCTACTCTAGTCCCAATCAGACTGCCAATGATAAGGTCACCCATGCCCCTAATAGTTATTCCCTTGTATTGGTCCCAGGACCACAATTAAAAGTCCATTTGTATCTAGTATCCTCATTGATTTTGATGACTCCCCCTGTTCTGCTCATATTTCCATTTTCTTGAGCTACACCATCGAACCACCCTATATTTTGCATAGTAAAAGCTAGATTCTTTTGTATCCAAGGACCCTTTCCACTTTGGGAACCCTTTTCTTCTGTGAAATTTTGAAGTCATAAATCTTTTTGAAACACCAGCTGTAAAGATGGAGTACGGTTTTCATTTTTTTTTTCTTCTTTCCATTCAAATGCAGCAACAGACCAAGGAAGGCAAAGTTCTAAAGTTCCATTCTTTTTTTATCCAATTGGCATAGCAGTCTGATAGAGAGTTTCCTTCCCAAATTGTGCTAATTTGGAGTGCATAGTAAAACTTCTTCCACACCTGAAGAGAGAAGGTACAATATATAAAAAGATTCAAAACTGAATCTGGGCCGCATGAGCACATAGGGAAAATACTTGGTCCTACCCATCCCTTTTTAAGGATATTCTCCCAAGTGATAATTTTATCCTCCACAGAGAGCCAAGTGAACAGTTTGATCTTTAAAGCAATGCCCCATGACCATAATTGTCTCCTTCAACCTATTACCTGGTGTTGCCAAATCTTTTGTTGTAATGCTAAATAAACATTTTTGACATAGAGGCAGCCCAAGTTAGCACTTCCCGTCTAGACAAGGAGATCTTCATTATGCTGAAGGTGGATACCTAAACATATAAGAAATTTATAGAAGGATCTCTACTCAGATGCAAGAGCACCCAACAGGCCCAGATCTGTGTTACTTTTACACTAATCAACAAATAAACTATGTGAACTTTGTGCCCTGGCTTGATAAAGGTATCTAATATTTCTATCTTTCAAAACTACTAAGAGGTCCGAAGAGAGAAAATATAAAGTACCACTGCCCATAATATTATCTTTCCCTAAAAGGATTGATTGACCATTACCCAAAAACCAACTAAGCCAATGAGTGATGAGAGGAAGGGACTTTGTTAAGTTTTTCTAGGTTTGTGAGGCCAAAGGCTGAGCTGTCGTAGCCGATCTAAGCGAAGTTGTGACAAAAGTATAGGGAAGATACTTATCCTTTATTACCTTGTGTCATATCTCGTGTTTTGTTAACAATCTCCACAACGAGTTGGCATCCAGTGCAAGGTTAAAGTGAAATAATTTCTAAGCCCCCAACCACCATAAAAATTCAGTTTTGAGATCGCCTCCTAGCAACAAAGATGGTAATGTTGTGTCGAACCACCTCCCGACCAAAGGAAATAAAAAATCAGTTGTCGGATTTTATTTAAAACTGATCTAGGAACTGCCACAAGTGCCATCCAATATACAGACTGTGATTACATGACATATTTTATCAGAATAAAGCACCCACCAATAAATAACAACCTATTACACCAATGACCAATTATGATTTCAATCTTTGAAATAAGACATCTCCAGTCTGTAAATTTTAACTTTTTTGCTTATCTTAATTGTTTTTTAGCAGATAAATAAAATTCTAAAGAAATCCAAGTAATCCCTTACCTTTCTTAAGGTCTAATAGACCAATTCTAATTTCATGTTAATAATTATCATCATAATTTAAGTCGGAAAGATAATATTCTTTTTCTTAACCTATCAAAGTAAATTTAATTGATATTTTATTTTTTTATATAATATATTATATAAAATTATTCTTTAATTTTTATATTTTAATTCAATATATTTAATTATATAATATTTATGCAAATAAATTATTTTTACACTCTAGGTGAGTGAGATGTGTCACACTCGGCTAGAAAAAATAACTAATATAAAACAAAAATAAATTTAATATAAATTTAGAATTTAAAAAAATATATACATTAAATTTGATAAACATAAATTATACACTTTCAAAATAAATCCATTTAATTTAATATAAGTTTAAGTTTAGAATTTAAAAAATATATATACATTAAACTTGATAAACATAAATTATACAATTTCAAAATAAATCCATATTAAAGTTTACACTTCAATATTAAATAAACATAAATTATACAATTTTAAAATAAATCCATATTAAAGTTCACACTTCAATAGATCACTTCAATAGATTAAATTGTAAGGCTTGTTTATTTATATATATATATATATATAATTCTTAAAGAAATCACTATACATGTGAATTTCTATCATATTTAAAAAAAAAAAATTGTTGTTATGTGTAGTTAATGCATTTGATATGATATGTGTGCATGGAATAATTAGGTATAGTTTTATATCACAATTGTAACATTGATAAATTAAATTAAAAGAAAAGTAATTTCATTAAAAATGAAAAAATAATAAAAAAAATAAAATAAAAGAATCATTGTAATAATTTTTTTTATTATAAATATTTTTTAATTAATATATATATATTTTTATTATGAGGTAAAAAGAATATATATATGAATGATATAAAAATATTTTATTTGAAGTAGATTGAATTTATTATTATTATTTAAATATGTGTCAACTTTATATTAATCATGAAAGAAATTAAACATCCTTTTCATATTAAATTGTAAAAAACATCTCTCAACATGATTACATGTTTAAATTGTGATAATCCCCAACACATTTGGGTCAACCAGGATGATGAGTCCTTTGAATTTAGTTTCTCCTTCTTATGAGGAAGTTTATTTAGTTGATATTATAAAAATGATTGGTGATGTTTTTTAAAGATTGATGAGGTATTTTAATAGAAGTACGATGGATTTTGATGGAAATTTTTTAAAAACATTTTTATTAAAAGAAAATATTTTTATGTATGGGAATATAAAGGTTTTTGTTTTAACTATGATGTGAGTAATGACATATAATTAAATTGTATTAAAAAAAATCTAACAAGTAAATAGGAGTTGTATATAGATTTAACACGTTATTCTCTTACATATATATATTATATGATTTTTTAATTGAAATTATTTTGATTGATTTTTTAATTAAAATTATTTTGATTAATCTCACCATGTAAATAGGAGGAGTTGTATATATATTTAACAAATTATTCTCTTATATTATTTTGATTAATCTCATCATGTAAATAGGAAGAGTTGTATATATATTTATTAAATTATTCTCTTACATATTTATTATATGATTTTTTTACATATTTATTGTATAATTTTTTAATTGAAATTATTTTGATTGGTCCCACCATGTAAATAGGAAGAGTTGTATATATATTTATTAAATTATTCTCTTACATATTTATTATATGATTGTTTTACATATTTATTATATGATTTTTTAATTGAAATTATTTTGATTGGTTAAATGTATTAGAGGTTTGTTTTTTTATGATGGAAAAAATTTAATTTTGGAAGGCTAAATGTCTTACACTTCTTACATATATAAGGACCCTATAAAAAGGATTTGAATATGACAACACATCTTTGTTAAGTTTTTCTAGGTTTGTGAGGTCAAAGGCTAAGCTGTCGTAGCCGATCTAAGCCAAGTGGTGACAAAAGTATAGGGAATATACTTATCCTTTATTACCTTGTGTCATATCTCGTGTTTTGTTAACAATCTCCACAGTGCAAGGTTAAAGTGAAATAATTTTCTAAGCCTCCAACCACCATAAAAAATCAGTTTTGAGATCGCCTCCTAGCAACAAAGATGGTAATGTTGTGTCGAACCACCTCCCGACCAAAGGAAATAAAAAATCAGTTGTAGGATTTTATTTAAAACTGAAATCAGTTGTCGGATTTTATTTAAAACTGATCTAGGAACTGCCACAAGTGCCATCCAATATACAGACTGTGATTACATGACACAGACTGTGATTACATGACATATTTTATCAGAATAAAGCACCCACCAATAAATAACAACCTATTACACCAGTGACCAATTCTGATTTCAATCTTTGAAATAAGACATCTCTAGTTTGTAAATTTTAACTTTTCTGTTTATCTTAATTGTTTTTTAGCAGATAAATAAAATTCTAAAGAAATCCAAGTAATCTCTTACCTTTCTTAAGGTCTAAAAGACCAATTCTAATTTCATGTTAATAATTATCATCATAATTTAAGTCGGAAAGATAATATTCTTTTTCTTAACCTATCAAAATAAATTTAATTGATATTTTTTTTTTATATAATATATTATATAAAATTATTCTTTATTTTTTATATTTTAATTCAATATATTTAATTATATAATATTTATGCAAATAAATTATTTTTACTCTCTAGGTGAGTGAGATGTGTCACACTCGGCTAGAAAAATTAACTAATATAAAACAAAAATAAATTTAATATAAATTTAGAATTAAAAAAAATATATACATTAAATTTGATAAACATAAATTATACATTTTCAAAATAAATCCATTTAATATAAGTTTAGAATTTAAAATATATATATATATATATAAAATTTGATAAACATAAATTATACAATTTCAAAATAAATCCGTATTAAAGTTTACACTTCAATATTAAATAAACATAAATTATACAATTTTAAAATAAATCCATATTAAAGTTTACACTTCAATAGATTAGATTGTAAGACTTTTATATATATATATATATATAATTTTTAAAGAAATCACTATACATGTGAATTTCTATCATATTTAAAAAAAAAATTGTTGTTATGTGTAGTTAATGCATTTGATATGATATGTGTGCATGGAATAATTAGGTATAGTTTTATATCACAATTGTGACATTGATAAATTAAATTAAAAGAAAAATAATTTCATTAAAAATGAAAAAATAATAAAAAAACAAAAATAAAAGAATTATTGTAATAAACTTTTTTATTATAAATCTTTTTTAATTAATATATTTTTCTTTAATTATGAAGTAAAATGAATATATATATGAATGATATAAAAATATTTTATTTGAAGTAGATTGAATTTATTATTATTATTATTATTTAA
>SNQJ01S0043359.1:29745-44258 GCA_010110895.2 Picea sitchensis
TTTTCATTACAAATTATTAATCTATTCTTAAAATTTAATTTTGGAAGGCTAAATGTCTTACACTTCTTACATATATAAGGATCCTATAAAAAGGATTTGAATATGACAGCACATCTTCCTAACTATTAATTATTATATGTGAATCATTTTCATTACAAATTATTAATCTATTTTTTAAAGGATTATGTAGCAACTCTTCTGAAATAATAATCAATTTGTATTTATGATATCATAAATAATTTAGATTTATTTTAATTTTGGATTTATCAAATATTTATATATAAAAACTATTTTGAGGATGTAAAATTGGAGATTTGTACTTTAATGGATTGCATAGATTTAAGATTAAGATGAACATAGGGGGGAGTGCTTTACGCCTCTAAGGGATTAGAGGTGCTTTATTTTGCTTGGGGCCTAGGATACTCTTCCAATAATCAAGCTGAAGCTTTGTCAATTTATATGGGATTAAAACTGATAGGGGAATACTAGAACAATGACCTTATTGTATTAAGGGATTCAGAACTGGTTATCAATGGCCTTCAAAACCCTGATAAATGCAAGCATCTTAGTTTGTAAAGGAACTACCACAGAATTATACAAGAAGGGGAGAAATTTCAAGTTCTATTTAATATTATCATGTTCGTCGACATCTAAATAGTAGGGTTGTTGCACTAGCTAAAGGGAATCGATCCCTAGAGAAAGGGAAAATTACAATTAATGGTTTTTCCATGTCTCACCTCTTACCTTAGTCTAGATCACATGGCTCAAATAAAAGGTCTGGAACACATGGATGAAATAAAAGGTGGTGATTTGACTGCCCTCACCAGGAATAGAAATAAGTTGTAACTGATCGGGAACATGACACCACATCACTTCTCCATATGATCATCTGGACATACCACCTAGAACATGTCATGCCCTTCACTCATGTTTTCCTTTAATTCTCAATGGTAGTCTCTATCTGAGGAATGTGGGAACTTTGGAAGAAATCAATTGTACCGGCTACCATGATGTTTTATCATGTGGAACTACAGGGAAACACATGAACCACATCCCCTCACCAGGTTAAACAACACAAGCATGGACATTGGGCCTCATTTATCATTCCATTCATGCATTTTATTCTTTTGCAATCATATTATTACCTCCATCCAACTATTTGAAGGTTTCATTACTTACCTTACACACAGGGTGTCTCGGAAAATGATGTGGAGACACAACAAAACTCCATGTCAATGCTCAACCTGTGAAGCTAGGGTAATTAAGGAAGTCATGGGAACTCAATTTTGTGAATTGGAAGTCCATAAAGGTAAAATTGCTTATCTTGAAACTAAAATAGAGGTGCATTATCAAAGGCATGAAAAGGAAGCGACCACCATACTCAAAGCAGTGAATAAGTAGACCAGGAAAATTTGTTCTCCTTTGAAGGAGAACATAGAAATTCGCCAGACTTTGGTGCAACCACACATAATTCCATAGTACCCCATTTATTCACATGGTTCCATGGCACACAAAGTGGATCAAGAAATGTATCCCCAACATGAGTAGTCTATGGAAACAAAATAGACATGGATGGTGGAGACCACTCTTAAGCTACGTTGGTCAAGTTTTTATGCTCTATAAAGTAATATTTCTATTGCACTCGTTTGTAAGAATCTATACATGGAATGAGGATAGTTTTTTGCATGTCCAAGTATATATTTTTTATTTTCCATAGAATGAAATTTACCTTTTTAGTTAGATGGCCTTTTTTTTTTAAATCTATGTATATCTTTGTTGATTCTGCCTATGCTACAACCTCTTTTTAATGTAAAATTAATTGTTTTTGTTTTGTTTTTTTGCACCGAGAGAAAAGAGGTGCATTATACAACTCAATATGAGGAATATGTGTAATGTCTATAACTACTTTGACATGACATATGGTATAAGTAATCATGATATAATATTTAAATAAAATAATTTAAAAAATACCCCCAACACACATCAATGTAAATCCATCTTAATTTAGATCTTTCAAGGATGAATATTTTTGCATCTCAATTTTCTTTTGATATCTTTGAGTGCTTAATAAATTTGAAGTTAAGATGGATCTACATTGATTTAATATTAAAATATAACTATTATAAAAAAAATCATATAAAAATAGTGGATGTATGTGCAAGCTACACATATCCCACATTGAAACTATACAATGCACCTTTTGGCATAATAACATACTATTATTAACCTAAAAATAATAAAATACTATTTTTTTTGATATCATAGATAAAAAGAGGGGAGTGAATAGAACTAAACAACCAACCCAAAATCTTGTATTAAAGAGAAAAATAAATATAAAGAAATGTTCTATGATTTACCAAAAGTGTGACAGAGAAAGAAAGATGCTCTAAGTATGAGTTCATTATACATGAGAGGCACAAATACATATATAAAATCAAATATGTTAACCACAAGAGAAAAACAAAGATCTAATGCCCATAGGTTTTTAAAAACTGCATTGGACAACTTTAGCTTAATCGTAAAAAAAGGATGATTTAAAAATGAGGTTTAACCTGTGTACTTATACATAATTCAAGTAGGGTATTCTCATAAGAGGGGTTATAGGTCCACATAAGTAGGATCCATTATTAAAGAAGGTTATTGAGCCTATATATCAAATTTCAGTGAGTTGACTAACCTAATATTACAATAAATGATGACCTTAATCATAATAAATTCTTAACTAAAATTATTAATGATATTATATGAGATGGTTGTGGCCATATATGAATGTCACGTCATTATCAACATTATTAACCCGGGGTTACAATATTTTATAAAAATTTGAAGGAAAATCTAATAAATCCAAAAATGTTTTATAATTCAAAATCTGAAATTTAAAAATAATACACCTTATCCAATCCTTCTCTTAAAAATAAGTCTTCAACCCATTAAAAACATTAAAAATAAAACTGATTAAAAAACTAATTTATATTCATTAAATAATTTAATTAAGAAACTTCCTATATAACATCACTTTGAATTCTAACTTTGAATTCTAATAAAATTCAGCTAAAACTTAAAAGAGAGTGACATAAGATTATTAAATTTTAGCTAAACCATTAAAATATAAAAAAATGCCAATTTATAAAATATAGACATCACAAAATATAATTTACAAAATATAGACATCAATTTGTTTTATATATTATGGTAAAATTAAACAAAAAATTAAAAGTAATACCCTCTATACACTCACTAAAATAATTATCTCTAAAATTAATAAAAATATTAATAATAATACCTTGTATACAGTCATTGAAAATAATTATCTCCATATATATATATATATATATATATATATAAATGGATTAAGAATAATAATAATATATAAATTTATAAAATCATTGGTAAAAATAAGGTTATAATAATAAATTTATATAAAATAAATAGATTGTAATAGGTTATAATTTCAAAAAATATTTATATAAATAAAATTTGTTTAAATAAATTTATTAATGTCTACTTGGATCAAAATTGGTTTATTGAAACTTAAGAAAAACAAGAGATTACTTGGAATTTCTTTAAAATGTTATTTCAATGCTTCAAAAGTCTTATGAGAAGCGATCCAAGATCACTAAAGTTTTGATGACTTAGAAGGTTAGGAAGGTCAGTTTTGTGACAAATATTTTGAAATTGGGGTCTAATTTGGGTATACGCAGGGCATTTTATGAGAAAGTGATTTTCATCTTCAACCCTTTTGGTGTCCCAAAGGTGACAGATTCTTTTTTTCCATGTTTTTTTGGGGATTTCCCAATGCCTAGTTTCACTATGAAACTCATGAGAGTTAGTTCTTATTTTAGTAATATTGATTCTCTTCTTTACGCTAGTCAAAACAAAGAGATACTTTTGATCTTCAAGGTTAGGGTTAACCACCTCCTTATAATATCTTAATTTTCTTTTATCCTCTAATTATTTATCTCACCGTAGATTCTCCTTAAATTTAGCTTGTACAATATTTTTAATATCATCAATATTCTATAGAATAACTTCTTATTTTATTTCCCAATGATTTAGCCAAGACTTGGCATCATTATGCCATCCCTTCTTGAGTCATTGATGATTTTGGATAGAGTTTGAAGCAATTTTGGGGAGCCTCTTGTTATCCATATTGTTTGTCTTGTTCACTTTTGGGGGGAGCCTCTTATCCATATTGTTTTGTCTTGTTCTCACATTAAATACCTAATCAGCAAACTATGATCTAAATGGGGAAAATAATTGTTTCAATGAGGAGGATAGGATAGGGTTTATATCCCTTAATTTTTAGATTATAAGAAAATTATTTTTGATCTGCTAGGTATTTCTCCAAGATTCTCAAGAGATAACAGATCCCAAAAATTCACATTCATATAAGATAACAAGAGGACAAGTGTCTCAGAGAGTTTTTTCTTATCCCATATATCCAAAGGTATGCTAATTTACAATTATTTTCTGCCCAATAAGTCGCCCACCTCCATTTTCCTTTCAATGTTATAGTTCCAATTGAGTTTGTTAGCTGATTAATTCCATGGTACTTGTATGAAGGAACTTCTCCAAGAGATATCAATATTACATACAAAATTATCATAGGTGATATTGTTGATCATAACTTTTTTTTTTTCTCAAGTTTTCATAGTCATACCTTTACTATAGAAGAAGTCCTTAAGGATTATAAGATGCCTACTAAGTTCATATGGATTCATTTCCATAAGAAAAATATTATATGCATAAATAAGAAGGATGATTAATATATTAGCAAGAGTTGGTCCAACACAACCTGTGACTTCCAAACAATCTTCTAACTTGTCAATGTAAATGCCAAAAAGGGTAGCAGATAGGGGAATACCTTGATTGACTCTTGTATTGCAATTAATTTATTCTGACCAACCCTTATTTCTCCTAAAATTGAAAATAACATTCTCATGCAACATTACCGCAACAACTCTCATCCCGGAGTGAACTTTTATCTCTTCTGACCTATTCTAAAAGTTGGACCTAGGATCAATGTCAAAAACTTTCCCAAAGTCAATGAAACAAAAAAAAAGATTATTTTTATTGTTGTGACAATCCTATGCAATGATCCTAAGCATGATAAGGTGGTCCATAATTGAATGATAACCTCTAAAACTGGCTTGACCTTTAGCTCTTTTTCTGTGGCTTTCTAGCCATATGCTTATCTTATTTTCCAAAATAATTCCATATAGCTTAGATAAAATGGGGCTAATCATAATGTTCCTATAATTAGAGGGATTGATTGTATCCCCACTTTTAAATATAGGTGAAATGAGGCTTTTAGTCCAAGGTTTAGGGAATCCCTGCTTGACTACTAAATTGAAGAGCTTGTGTATGTGAGGGATCAAAATAAGCCCTCCAATTTTTAATATTTCAGCTTGGTATTGCTCGATGTCCTTAGATTTCTTGCTTGCAAGTCGCTTGACCCCAAACTTTATGTCTTCTATATAAAAACATCATCTTCTGTAGAATTTTTTGGGATTTTGTCAAGGACATTACGGGATTCAAAAATATTTTGAAGGTAGGAATTCCAGTTTGTCAGTGGAATCATAGAATTTTCTTTAGTTTTACAAGTTATATTTTTCCTCCAAAATTTATTTGGGTCTACATTAGAAAGGTGCAAAATATTATCTTAATTTATATTTATGTAGTGCCTTATTTTTCTTTTAATTAGGTATTTGTATCTATTAATTATCATATTTCAAAGACTCATTATGGGCATCACTAATGGATTTTCTAGCAAGTTTACACTTGTTATCATACCAAGAGTTGGAAATTGTATTCTTCATTTTACACAATACTTTGATAGAGAATTGTTTTATGGAGGTAGAGAGGATTGTTGCAAAATTATGATAGATTTATTCAATATTGTTTTTATATGATAGAAGATTAAATTCGGTGGTTAAATCCTTTAAAAAGAGATAAGATTTATTTTTTTCAAAAAGTAGATGCATTTGGTTACCACAGTTATCTTCAAGTTGTGTATTTTGCATGATAAAGTTTATAGTTAGGGTTAAAGGTCTATGATCAGAGTCAGGCTCATGGTCATTTAAAATGTCAAAATTTACTATTTGGTTGTAAACAAAGATATCTAATATCACATAGTCCACAACACTACTACCCATCCCATGCAGGCATGATTTTAGGGGCTAAATTTCGCTCATGAGCTAACTTTCCATGGTTTTTCCAAAAATGAGATTCGCTATTTTAAAAACGATTCGCCCAAATTCTATAGGATAAAATTATTTTACCTTAAAAATCGCCAAAATTTTATAAAAAATATATAAAATCCTTAGAAATTTGAATATTTTTACAAAAATATCGCCAATCATTTATAGTTGGCATATGAAGGATTAGTAACATTCGCCAAGGTTCCTACATTTTAAAATAAATTTCCATCCTTAAAATCATCCCTGATCCCATGGATACAAGTCATTTGATTATATTTTTACCACTTCATTAGAACATTGAAAATGATTAGATATTGAGAACTAATAATCTTGATTATCTCAGTACCATATAAATTCTTGATCAAGTCTTCCGAATTTCTCTTGTATCTATTAGATAAAACAAGGTCCTCGTCTAGCCACATAGGATTATGGTTGGAATAATTGCTTAAGATAATAGCTTGATTAGTTGTAGTTATAGCATTAAAGTCTTCCAGTAGGAGGATATTACCTTCATTTCTCAGAATGTAAATATCTTGTTCTAAGATTTTATAGGGACAATTTTTATCTACATTGCTTTTTGTATAAAAGGTAGAATTAATAGGAGTAAAATAACAAATTGCTATATACATATTCTTAGCATTGATATCTAAAATCTCCACCCAAATTAACAGATTGAGAGGGTCTATTTTATGAAGACAAACGTGAGGGTAAATTGTTGTTCTTATGTAACAAGCTATGCCTCCAACCCCTCTATGGGAGGATTTATTGTTCCATGTTGACTACAATATAATCCATCTATGTTAGGGACCTTATATTCCTCATGCTCCCAAGTTTTAACCAGAAATATAATATCAATTTCACTTGGGATCCAACTTTATATAGGCCTTTTGTTCTAAGGAAAGTCTCAACAGTTCTAAGAAAGGATCAGAAATATCTCAAATTATTGTTTATTGTTATCATTTTGGTCTCTATCCGTAATAATAGCTTTTCGGTTCCTAATTATTTCCCATTTTCCTTCCATTTTGTCTTCCTTTAACTTTTGAACCTCCTTCCTTAATTTAGCTTGATCTTCTAGAATGAGGTATTCATTTATAAATATTCCAGACCATTTAAAGCTTGGAGTTTCAGTAAGTATGTCATATTTATGGGAAATAGAGATTACCATAACCCAAATCAACCTATATTTATGTTCAATTATTTTTCCCAACTATTTTTCTTCTATAAGGCGAATTGTTTCAAATTGTGATTTATTTTTTAATTCCTACTTGACTATTGTTAATGTGCCCTCATAATTTTATTCTTTTATACCAAAAGCTATGAGGTTCAAGCCTCTTTTGTTATGCTCGTGGTCTAACTCTATGAGCTTATTCGTTTCCTTTTTGATAGGTTTGATATCCAATTTGTGTTCCATGTTATTTATGGCCAAATTGTTAATTAGCTTTCCTCCTGGATATTTAATATTGTCCCTAAGATTGTTATTTTCATCCACCTCTTCTTCCTTCGTTGATTGTTTTTGTTCTTGGTTTCATTATTTTTTTTATTTCTTGTAATCTAGCCTCCATTGTCTGTAGCTGAGTCTCAAACCCTAACAGTTTATTGTCCATCTATCTTTGAATATTATCTTCAAAGGATCTAAATTTATTATCAAACATTGCTACTAACTCACTTTGAAGCATTGCTACTAATTCACTTTGAGGTTTGGCTTCAAAGTGAATTAGTAGCAATGCTTATCATCACCAAATCAAAATATCACATACCAAGTCCATTTATCACACTTCATTCATATCACTCGCCAAATCCATTTATGACACTTCATTCATAGCATTGATTTGTGAATATGATTATTAACAAGAAAATTTGAATGATTAAAATTTTAAGAATATTTCCATGGTAATTAAATCTTTTTTTAATAATTAAATTTTTAGCACAATTTATATTTGTGTATAAAAATATATTCTCTTTACATAGTTATTACTTCGTTGTTTTACACACACACACACACACACATCTTGAGTCATCCTAATGGTTAAGAACATGTGTTTCCTCCTAAGAGGTCACAAGTTCAAATCTAGAGGAGGGTAGGGTATGTATACCTTCGTAGAATTTAGTAGTCAAATCATTGTGCGGAGGAGGTCCCTTGTTGGCACAGGGGAAGAACTAGGGTTCAACGCTTCAACAATGCACCAAAAAAATCCTAACTACCATCCCTTTCAACAACACCTGTGAAGCAGATGAAGTCTCACCCGAGGTAGAGGCAGGGGAGGTTGTAGGACTCAGGTGTCTACAACCAAGCTGAGACACATATTTGTGACTACAACACTTAAAAAATAACTTAGAAAACAATATGCATTAGATTATGATTATCATTCACATCACATATTAACCCTTATTACGGATCAACGCAGTAACAATCAAGATCAAGTACTTGAAATCACTTATCACATAACATTAACTCAAATTTAGCAGTCATTTATCTTTAAAAACATTAAGCACTGAGCTACAATATCAGATGCATTCATTATATAGAACAACAACAACACTAAGAAAATAATCACATAAACATCATCGCACAAAGAACATCAAGACACAGGATATACATGGTTCACCCCAGTGTGGGGCTACTTCCACCAACTTCTTCTTCTTCTTTATTAATCTTCAATCTTCTTACATTCATTTTCTCCTGTGCACAAAGCCATAGATCCCAACTCTGCAAAGGACAGGAGATATGCAAGCTGCACACCAGATCCTCCTTCCCAAAACCAGGTCAAGGCACAGAGCCAACTCCTTAGTAACACAGAGAAAATTACAAAACACTTTCACTTAGCTCCACAAAACTTAACATACTCTTTGCAAAAAGCCAACTTGTCATGCACTAAGACAATGGATACTTCTTACATCACTTGCACTGAGCTTCTACTACTTTCTACATTATATTCCTTCCTATATATACTTTTACAACAAGGCCTAAACATGGGTAAACCCATGGGCCGACATGCCATAACCCATTACATAAACCCTAGTAAACCCTTTGTTGGTCCACAAGTCCACAAAATAAGTGAGATCCCACGATCTCAGCTCTGCCTAGGAGCTCCATCTTTGACTAGCCTGTTGAAGTCCCAAAAGCGATCAAACGTGACCAATTTTTCCTCAAAACTTGGTCAAGGTCCAAAAGGCCCCCAACACTCACCTGTGACTCATCCAAAGTCACTCAGATCTTGGCAACGTTGCTTCAAAGGCCTTGAGCTTAGCTTGAGCTACCTTGACTTGCTGCTTCTCCAGAGCTTCCTGCTTGGTGAAATCCTATATCACTTTCTCAATAAGAGGCCCTTCCAGGCGTTGTTCCACTATCACAACCACTTGGTCTAGCTGCGAGCCTTGTCCTTCAATATATTTGAAAAGCATGCAGGCTTCATCCTGCACTGGCTGTAATCTCTGTGTAACCTCATGACTCTGCTCTAGATGACAGTAACTTGTTGATGGACTATGTGCTTCTCCTGTGATCTTTTCATCCTCTCGACTATAGTGAGCAGCTTCATCTATGCCTATATGGTGTATTCCTGCTGCTGCGCCTCCTGGAACTGTGCTTCCAGTTTCCTTAGCTATGGATATTTTGTGAGGCATTCATAGGTCTATGCACTACGATCACTCAATTGGTTACATTCTGAGGTGAGCACCCTGATCCTTCCAAATGCACTCTTGGCGATTTCTTCCCTATGATCTAGCACTTCTTGTGGAGTGCTCAACACTTCTTGGAGCTCTAACTCCATTACTCTTGCTTGAAGTTGTTGAATGGCCTTAGCGAGATTCCCTACTTGAATCTCGGTTGAATATTCTTCCTCTTATGCCAAGACTGACACAGAGTGAAGTGATTTAGTCACTTCTTCTTTAACCATAGTCTACACTGCAAGCAACTGATATTTTTGTTTCTGGATCTTCTCTTTTTCCTCCTCGAACATCGCCCTAATTTCATGTTTCTCCTTCTCCACAACTTGAAGTTTCTCTAAGACCTCCTTATTTTCTTACTTCAAGGCTTCTGTAGCTTGATCCTTTTCTTCTTGGAATCAACAAAGTCGAGCCTCTGTTGCATCTAATAGCCTTCATAATTGGGTGGGCTCATCCCCCAATTCAGAAATCTTCGACAAAGAAGGCGCAATAGGTACTGCGCGGCTCGAATGGATGGCTTTTTGTATGTCCTTGAGCTCTTTCTAGATTCTTTCATACAATGTCTCATGCTTCGCTCCATGTCTCTACAAGATATCCTCTGAAGCATCCTCCACAACTACGATGATTAGACTGACATCGTCCTCTATGAGCACATTCTTCGATTGAGGCTTATTGGCTCGAGTCTTCTTTCTTGTTGAGGGTTTTTGCGGAGAAACCTTCCTTTTCTTCGATGTTTCGACCTCTGTAGGGGGATCCTTCAATGGTGTAACTTCACCTTTGTCTTTATTTTCTCCTTATTCCCCTCCTTCTTCTTGGTTCACTTCGTCTCCTCCTCCTATTGTGGGTGAGTCGGGCCTACTTTCCTCTGAGGCGTTGTCCTCCTCATCAATTTCTATGTTCTGCACTTCCTCCTTTTTATTCTTTTTCTTCATGCTAGTTTGTCCATCATGTTCGACCCGGGTGACCAAGGGACTTCCGATGATGTCGGGGTCAAAGAGTTATGCATCTTCCACCAGTACAAGGAACTCTGCTAGAAATTCTTTGGTGATCTCCTCCATGTCTTCGTCAGTCATCTTATAATAGGACTGCAACTCTTCTTTTCTTTCATCCCTACACGCAGTGATATAAATAAAGTGTCGATATGCGAGGAACTTCGCTAGCGGTCTATAATGGTTCAATGTATTCGATGTCATGCATGGAAATGCTTCAATAGCATGCTTCATATATTGGTAGTAATAATCTAAGACAACATTCGACTGCCACTGCTTCAACATGTCATTTCTATACCACAAGGTGGCGAACCTCACGGCCAATGGCTCTGATGGCTCAATTTTTGGAAATGTCGCTCCTTCTGGCATCTGCCAAGAGACAAATGCGATTAATACCAATAACCAATTGAAATGGAATTTGTATCCCTGATCCTATGCTTCTTGATAGTCCTTCTCGAGCTCGTTGACGAGGTAGCTCGCCCAGTTCATTTGCATTCCTTCTACACACTTCCCTACGAGGTCTATCCAGTAACCTGTGTCGGACGGTTCTTTCTGATGATATTGCCAACTGTAAGCTGACAAGCTAGGCACACTGTTCCATCCTAAATGGATGCTACCTTGTAGCCTCTATTTCCCTCTTCTACATCGCCATAATCCTCCTTTATGCATTGTGCTAGGGAGCGATCTGAATTCCTCCCTAAGTAGAACTATTGAGGATCTGGTTTCTGCATGTTCAGTCCTGTGATGAGGTGGATCAACACCGTATCCACATTCATGTGCCTATCAAGCCAAATATACCCTCCATGGTAACATGACAGGAGGAGTTTAGCACAAGTGTTAACCTCCTGATGTTGGCCGAAGTGAGGGATCTTCATTACATTCAGGATCGTTGATTGTGCGAGCTCCTTAATCCATGGCTGGGAGACTATGTGCGGCTTCTTCCCAGAAATTCTCATCAAATACCTATGTGGCGCAAGCATCGTGTAGTTCTTCATGTCTCCAAGGTTAAAGTCGTTCTTCAGAGATGGGATGTATCCTAGCTAGGGTCCAACTACGTGTATCCCCTTCAGGATGTACGCAGTGATCAATGTGTATTTAAAGTCACATGGGATACTGTCACAGTTCACTGCGCCAACCAAAGGCGGTATGTACTCCGACAAGACTGACGAGATCTGCTTCGCGTTAGCCAGATCATCGTGATGTTTGCTTCGCTTCTTAGTAGTGTGGTTGGAATGACGTCTAGTCAAGGGGGATGCTTGCAATCTGCCAGTCGACGATGCTTGTATTCCTACAGAAATGACTTTCTCAGCCATGAGGTCTAGAAGAATATCCTCCACAGACTTCTTTAACACACTTGATTCTCCCAACATTCTCACTTGCAACTAAATAGATCAGGTAGGCGAGCAGACAAGCGAGGTAATCCAATGGATGGTGAGGTCTAGAAATCATAGTGCAATATGAAATCGATTCTCTGTTAGCTCGGATACTCACGGGTGGAAAAACGTTGTCTCAGTGTAGCGTCCTATGGGTTAAATAAGCAAGTGTCATAACAGATTCATCCAACGAGAAGGAACGCCTCAATCAATGCGAATTCATCCATTATGGCGCGGTCTCAATGGTCCATTTACTCATAGCTACATTTTCTAGTCGTTCTGGGGCATTATTCTAACAATCGGGGCACCTCCAATGATCATATAGATTCGTCGTGGCAAAGTCCCATTATGTGTGGTTCTGCTATTCTGACGAGGTTCAAGTTCTATAGATCTGCCTCCTGCAAAGTCTTTTCTGGAACTTCCGGTAGTTTTTCTAACTTGGATTTCTTCTTACTAAGCTTCCTTTCCTTCTTTCTTGTGATCTGAGTCTCTAGATTTGATCCAGGTGGATATCGGTGTCCACCCACCATCTCCAACTAGCCCAAAACATGTTTCTGACAATTTTGGTAATTTACTATTTTTAGCAGTTTTTAAATTCCGGGGCTATTTTGAGGCCCTAAACGATGTTTTTTGAGAAATTGGGGAGCAACATGGATCATAGATCGATATTTTTCACCCAAAAGTTGTATTTCTTGTATAGATCTTTCCAACGAGCTATTGAGCACCCCAAACGGAGATCGTATGCAAAAGTTACGCCCCTGGGAAGTTGGCGTATCAACTACCCCCATCGGGGACCACAAACCTTTTGGATTTTCATCTTCCGGGGTTAGGTTTTTTTATTTTACTTATGTTAAAAAGGCCCTTAGAGCCTCATTGTAATGATCGTCTTCTCACGGATGCGAGTATCCGTCACATCTCTTCTCGAAGATAAGCTACCACCATTCTAGCGAGTCTTTCACTCTGTATTTTACAGTCTCTGTACATTTATTTCGTTAATAGAAATCATGTATTACTGTATATCTGTGACTCTTGTTTTATTTCTGCTATATCTCTATTATATTTTTGTCTCTCTTGCAATATCTCTATGCATTTCTTTATTATATCTCCGATCTCATTTTGTACCGAAAATAATCTGGATCAGTGGTATCAGAGCAGGCTGCTCTTGATCGTTTTTTCAGTGCATGTCCCCGATGAGGTCCGAGTATAGAAATTTGGGTCTCGAGCTTGTCTTTCTTGAATAAAATCGCTCTCGCACACCCAAGAAACCCTCAATGGTGGAAGAAAAGAAAAACAATGGAGCAGACGATCCTATCAATCTGTTGCTTGAGCAAGCTCTCACGCGACAGAGGAACGAAATGATGGAGAATTTTGCCCACATCCTTCAACACCTGCCAATAGCATCAGGCGCATCTTCATCAAGTGGCCACTTTGGAGGCACCTCGCCTTTCAAGGTACAGGTTAATATTGATATTCCCGTATTTGAAGGTCAAATAGATGCATATGCCCTAGATAAATGGTTAAATCTTCTAGAAGGTTATTTCTCTGTTCATAATTTTTTCGACATGGAAAAGATCACCTTCGCACTCCTTAAGGCTCTCCCCCATGTCAAACATTGGTGGGAAAATTACTGGGAGCAAAGTTCCATAGAGGAGTCTGGAATATATGGGGTTGATCCCACATGGGATTTTTTTGTGGATGCGGTGAAGGAACAATATTACCCTATTGGAAACTATGAGGACCAGTACATGAGATGGACCACACTGCGGCAAGAGAGGGGCCAAGCAATTCCAGAGTTCACCAATACCTTCCATACCTTGTGCACCAAGCTAGGTATCAAAGACTCTGAGTGACATTTGGTTCTGAAATACCGTGGGGCTCTACACAGATACATCCAGACTGAAATGGATTTTCTGGACATCTCATCACTCGGTGCTGCTTATTGATATGCTATTAAAATCGAGAAGAAATTTAAGCACCAGAACAAATAGGAGTTCGGGTCTGCAAATCCGCAACAACCGAAGTATGACAAAGAAAACCCTAACAAACAGTCTCCCGAAAACTAGTCCAAGACACAAGAAAAGAAGGGTCACGGAAAGACAAAGAAGGACACCGGAAAATGGTACGATTTCCAAAAAATCCCCTGGCACAACACCGATGAATGTCGCTCAAAATAGTCATTGGTGGCTGAGATCAAAGACAAGGAGCCAAGCCCTGATTCAGAATCTGATTCTGAAAATACTAGTAAAAGACAGATCATCGACGCATACCCCATTGCTATTGTCGCGACT
>SNQJ01S0043360.1:0-20699 GCA_010110895.2 Picea sitchensis
AGGAGGTTTCCCCCTCGAAGAGGCTTATTATCTGAAATTATCTCTTTTTCAAGGCGTTGAGTACTTTTCCTGAGGTTTTTCTATGCTATATTGATGTTTGGTTCTTAACAACATCATCCATTGTACTAATGCTCATATTGAAAGTATTTATAGGCTCTTTGATTCTGACTATTTCTATCCCCTGTACCTAGATCTTTTTGTAGGTTTTCACTTGGAGGGGGGTTTGCGAAGTTATTCTTTGGTTGTTCTTCTATGACTTGATTCTAAGAATGTAAGGTAGAATGATGATGAGTAGGAAGTTATAAATATAAAGAGAAATATGTGCCTTGAAAATAGGCTTTCATAAGGAATAATTCATTATCACTAACCACAAATTTGTCTTGAAGATGAAAAAGGATGTGTTCGAGTTCTACTAGAGAAAGAGTATATTAATGTAGCATACCCAACAACAATGATGAAATCTGGGGATTTTTTTACTTTCATTTGGTCTACAATTCGAAGATCAAGAATCAAACTAAATGAAGATTTTGAATGATTGTCTAGCAACTAATGATTGCATTTCTTGACACAATTACCAATTTTATCAGAATCCTTTAGAGTTCTCATTTTTTTAGAGGTTGCATTCAATGGCTATTTTTATTACTGTTATCACAGAAACTATAGGCTGGGCAAAGCCCGACCCAATCTACGAGATGGCGATAATGGTGAGAGAGTTTACCCACTATCACCTCAGCTAAACCCTCCCCTTGCTTTAGCGAAGGAAGAATCCAACACAAGGGGGAGAGTCCCGGGTGATCCTAGGGAAAAATGAGATGAAAAGTGAAATGATGGAAGTGATTCCCCTATAGGTCAAGATACTAAGTAGAAGATAGCTTGGAAATGAGTCTAGGAAGTGGTTAATAGTTGCCAAGAAACTTGAGTACCTGCAGAAGACGATTGTACCTGCCTGAGACACAAGAAAATACAAGTATGCAAGATTAAAGTCAAGTGGACAAGCAAGTTAAGCTTTCTGTCCCTATTTGCAACAGTCAACATAAATATATATCAGCAAGTAAATGGTTATTAAAACTGCTACAAGATGCTAAAAGTCAGGTAAATGATGCAAGCGATAAGCTAGCAATTACTAGAGTAACTCAAGTATGAAAGCATATGACTTTAACAATAAACTATAGATGTTATAAACAAGTATTGCAGATATATTTTATCATCTTTATGGCTGTAACAAACTATTGCTACAACATAAAATTTCAACCCTCAAAACAAGCAAGTAAACCACCCAAAAAGTGTGTTGAGACTAGTAGATTATAGGGCGATTTATTAACAACTTTTGATGGTTGAAAAGTGAGTTATAATCAAAATAAAAGAGATTTGCTGCAGCCCTAATGACTATATCTTTTATTGAGTTATAGCTCTAAGAAGACCAAGCTAAACAAGACGCCCTAGAGGCTTTAGCAACCTCAAAGCTTCAAGAAAAGATTCCAACTTGCACAATATCAATATCTCTCTATATCAAATTTACCAATGCAAACAATTTGTTTCTCCAATGAAAACTTCAGATTAGTGCCTTTAAAATTTAGGTGAATGGAGTCTTGAAAGCATGAGTTAGATCAACAAAATCCCTAGGGGTGTAAATTCTCTTACTCAGGGCATGCAAATCAAACTAAGGTAAATCTAGGAGGGTGTACACCCTTGTACTCCTCCTAGCCACCTTGCAATAAATGACTTATAAACTAGAAAATGAAATGAAACTTAATGAAGGGTGTATGTACGTATACTCCTCTTAAGGTTTCAACCAACAATAATCATGAAACAAGCAAGAAGAACTAACAATTGCAGATTTTCCTTACCAATTCCAAGAGAGATGCAAGATCAAACCCTAGTTCACCAAGCAAAGACCATCCATAAGCAAGAAAATAAGTCTCCAAGAGGTGCACACCACCTTATCTCAGCAATTTACCAAGAGATATCACCAAAAATCATTTGCACAAAAGAGAGATACCAAATTGCCCAAGTAGGGTGTAAATTTCAGCCACTAGTTTTCTCACAATGGGAGAGCTATATAAAAATGAAAAGGAAGCGATCTCTATTTATACAAATGCTATTAAAAGTGTTTGTCCACTTAATTTTAGGGTAAACCACAAAGTAAGACCCCTTTACAAATTTAAATTTGATTTTGCACATAAGAAACCCTAAAATAAAGATGACGTCACCCTTCTAGGGTAACGATTTGACATCAAGAGAAGGACATTGGGCTTGGATATGACACGTTGGGCCTCCAAAGGCCTTCTCCTCAAGCTATGATCTTCAAGATACTCCTCTCCATCCAAATATGCCAAGTGTCAACCAATAACATCACCACCACCAAAAACCCTAGCTCATGCATGACATCACCCCCTAAATGTGGTGCTCTAGCCTCCAAAGGTAGGTCAATGGGGTGATGAAGGGATAATAAGGGTCCTCCAAGGTGACTCTCAAGCCTCCAAAGGCTGCCATCATCGTCCAGTGTGTGGGCCATTGTATCCAGCCAGTGGGATTCAAGCCCCAAGGAAGCCCAAGCTAGGCTTTTTTTTCCAAATCTGTCCACCAACTAGGTCCTGCAAAGACAATGAATAGGCCCTCCAAGAATATCAAGTCAAATGCATCATGATAAGTAAATCAAGTCAATAAAAGAGTCATTTAAGAACGTACATACACAACCACTTCATCAAAATAAACTAGTGCTCAAAGACCATATACAATTTTCCAAGTTTAGGTATGGGAGGATTGACAAAGTGACCTATTGGGTAAATTGTACCTCAAGTTTAGGAGTGTTTCCCAGGTGGGCCCCTCTCTAAGACATGTGGACAAAGTGACATGGATGGGGGAAAGAATTTTGGGCATGGGGTTCATGATATACAAGGGATTGTAGTATCTCATTTATGGGTACCTTTGTAGAGGGTGTGCTGCACCTTCATTTTCAATGCAACCTTTTTCCGATCCCATTTATTTCCTTTTGTTCTTTTAAGATGTTTTTAGGTTGAAGCCAAGGTGGGGCTTCTACCTAAGCATGAAAAACAATGCAACCTTGACTCTACCCTAGTCACATCATGTTTCCCCAAGTTGAAAACAATGTGTGAGGCTTCTACCTAAGCATGAAAAAAAGTGCCCACACATGCTCCACCTTGGTTGGCATTTTGTATTAGTTATTTTTTACGGTTCCTATTAGTTTCTTATGATGGACATTTCATTTTCCTCGATATCCTTGGGTGAGCATCTAGAAGGTTCATGATTGGATTTTATCCTTTTCCAACTACAAGCCTTTGGGCCTTCAACCCCTTCTTCGCATGAAATGAGGGACAATCCCTTCTTGGGTCAATACACTCGAAAATCCAAAAAGGTAAGGAGACGAGGAGATGAAGTGTGGAAAGTGACAAGTATGGTCAGGAATGGAACAATGACTCATCAAGAGGACCTCCTAGTAGTAACCCTATCCCTAAGGATGACCCACTTACTAGGGCGCAACGTCAACCACCAAAGTGAAACAAGGCAAAGAACATAATTTCCAAGCAGATTTTACATAATCAAAAGCAGTTTCTAATGCAACAAACTCAAATGCCTCAAATATTGAAATGACACTCACCATAATACTTGGCTTGTACCTCATGGAGAAAGACCCAATGACTTCCGGAAGCAAGCTAATGTGGTGGATACCCTCATGATGAACATGGAACTGTGGTGGCGAGGTGGTCTCTATCTGTGCAAGTGGACACTGCTGGTCAAGTTGTCTCTCGGTACTCCATGTCTGTAACCTGAGGGCCTTGAGACATCATCTCCCTAGTTATCCGTAGGAACTGGGGATAACATCTGGCTCCTACTTGGGGACATGTACTCGCCATAGAGTGCATGAGAACCACATCATCTCCTGGTGGACCTATGCCTACACTGAAACATAAAACTGTAAAATCCAGGGTGGTTCTATCACCCTTCATCCATATATATATCAAATCTCAAAATAATAATTAATCTTTAAAGACAATTTTGCATATTTTTCAAAAATTTCTAAACTAAACATTAAATATGATGAAAGAAATATGCAAGTAGAGAAAAATGAAAAATATAATGCAGCTAAACTACCATGAGCAATCAATATGAAAATGAAAGAAAGATGACCTACCTATTTACCTAGGGCCTGGGCCCTGAAGAAGTCAAGTGTCTTGAATGTAGGGTAGGAGAAGAGAACCATCCACTGGTAATGGCATCTTTTTCCCATCCAAGGCTGTCAACTAGTACTTCTCTTTCTCAGACTTCTTCTTGATGATGTAAGGACCAAGCCAAGCACTGTCATCCTTAGGCTTTCCCTTCCTCTTGTCCCACATGAACACAAGACTTCCTTCGTTGTAGTTGACATAGGGTATATCTTCAATGTAAGGATATGAATGAGGCTCTGTATTAACTACATCTTCAATGGATTTCTCATGTTCTTTGTTCCCTTTATCCTCTTTCTTAAATATCTGGATGGACCCTGGCTCTTTCCCAAGCTTCTCCTTGTACTCATTTTTCCTTGGGAGTAGTGTATCTATGCAATCTTCTTGCACAAAAGGTAAGTTCCAAGGATCATAATCAATAATCTGACAAGGTACATCAAAGTCGCAGTCACTCGTGTAAGTAGGACCGTTGGGGTCCATCACATGCCTGTTAGCCCGCTCTCGACTATATACGATCTCAAAAGTACCATCTTCCATAGGGATATGTGCATGGGTAAGATCCATACTGAAGAAAACCCCAAGAGAGACGGACCAAATTCTTGATAGAAGCATACCCCAAGCATCTGGGACATCAATCACAACTATGTTCATAATGAGGATGATATGAGGGAAGTCAATTAAGTAAACTTCAACATCTTCACAAAGCTTGTAAACCTTGAACTTCTTGGAATCAATACCACAAACATTTCCATAAGGTCAGGTCGTCTTCAAAACAAGTTGTTCCATCACTTTCAAGGACATTACCTTTGTTGAGGCTCTAGAGTCCAACATGCAATTATTGAAACATATGCCATTCATTCCCAATGAAAGATAAAACAGAGGGTTATTATCCTTCTATCGATCAAGATACATAGTGTTCAAGATGATCAGAGGGTCTTCCTTCTTTGCTGGTACATTTAGTAACTTCAAGACTTCTCTCCTCACAGAAGGGATCTTGCACATGTCTGTCACATGGACCATCATATTCATCTTTCCAAACATGGTTGCAACGTCTATGTTCAATTGAATCTCCTTTTCTATTGGAGTTGTCTTCAAAAGTAATTCATGTATTGGAGGTGGAAGTGGTGGGACCGACTTCTCTGTAGATGGAGAGAAAATCGTTGCTTCTAGCTGAAGTAGAGTGGAAGGTTGTGACGAAGGAACTGAAGTCTTATTTCTTCTAGTGCACGTAAAAAGTTCCTTCTTCCTCAATTCCTTTCTTTGATCATCTATTAACTGGTTTAACACTTGGAGCCATCCCTCTCTCACCCCTTTTTTTCTAGCTTCATCAATGTTTTCCTCTGTTACATCTTCCTCTTGGAAGTTACAGATCATGTCTTTGAATTTCATACTATCAGTAGAGTATTCATCTTGTTGGGGACATTCTTCCTCCCGGTGGGGTTCTTGGCATGGAGAACACCAAGGTGTCTCTTCTGTGTTGACCATTCTAATCGGGTTCAATGTGTCAGGAGATTCTTCCTCTTGTTGAGGCCTTGGCTTCCACCCCATGGCATCTCTTTGTCATCTGGAAAACTGAGGTATGGAGGTAGATTGATTTATTTCCACGGTGGTTAACTAGCCCATGATATGATTCTGACCTTGGAAAAAATGAGTACTCATCTGGTCTATTTTCTTAGTCAAGAGAGAAATTGGATATGGAGTACTGCTATTGGAAGCTTTAGTCATTGTCTCCACCTTGGCATGAGGATACTGAAAAGGATCAACCTTCGAGTCAAGAAGGTTTTCTTCAATTTCTGCACTGTACTCTTTTGCTTGTGCCAAATTGGTGGGCTTCTTTTTGTTCAGGATGAAACAAAATTTCGCATTGAAAGCATTCATGTAGAGGAGACGAACAACTGCATTTGTAGGGTGTAGATATGTCGGGATTTGATTTTACAACCTATCAAAACTGTTGTCAAATTCACTCACTGTCTCATTCTCTTTCTTCTTTATCTGATTAAACTGAGCTACAAACATTCCATTGTCTTTCTTTTCTCTCCATCTGTTCTTGAATAACTTGGAAAAATCTTCATAAGATGTCATGTGTTTATCAGGAAGTCCTATGAACCATCTCTGAGCATCTTCAATCAATGATGAGGCTAGTAGATTCATTGGTACATCCTCATGTTCCACTTATGCATTTTCCATGTCTCGGCCCATGGCCTAAAGATGATTGTCAACATTGATCACATTATTTCCTGCAATTTTGGCAACCATTTGTGAGACTCTTTTGGAATACTATTGGGGTATCTGAGAATGGTGGCCATGTTCAAGGGTTTATAAATTCCCTTTTCCCAAGGGTGTGCCATTAGAGTAAGGGGAAGGGTACCTTGGAAAAGGGTTTTGACAATAGGAGACTTGCGAGGATGCCTTCTTCGGTAAACCTTAGAAGGCTTGAATATCCAAAGGGGAAAAGTCTTGAGGGAAGATGGATTCTGGGAAGGTAGAGTCGCCAGATGGACTTCAAGAAGAGCTCATTAGGGGTGGAAGGGGAGCACACTTCAAGTGGAGTCTCCAGGAAATCTAGGGGTAAAGGATTTGGGAAGGAAGCTTTCCAAAGTGTCGTTAGGGAATGAAAGAGGACTCAAAATCCTCCCCAACAACGATGCACAAATGTTATTACACAAACTCTAGGTTGGGAAAATCCTGAAACAATCCATGGGATGTTGATAATAGTGGGAGAGTTTACCCACTGCCACCTTAGATAAACCCTCCCATCACTTTAGTGAAGGAAGAATCCAACACAAGGTGGGAGTCTCGGGTGACCCTAGGGGGAAGTGAGATGAAAAGTGAAATGATGGAAGTGGTGCCCCTATAGGTCAAAATAATAAGTGGAAGATAGCTTGGAAATGAGTATCGAAAGTGGTTAATAGTTTCCAAGAAACTTGAGTACCTGCAGAAGACGATTGTACCTGCCCGAGACACAAGAAAATATGACTATGCAAGCTTAAAGTCAAGTGGAAAAGCAAGTTAAGCTTGTTGTCCCTATTTGCAGCAGTCAACATAAATATATATCAGCAAGTAAATTATTATTAAATCTTCTACAAGATGCCAAAAGTTAGGTAAATGATGCAAGATATAAGCTAGCAATTACTAGAGTAACTCAAGTATGAAAGCATAGGACTTTATCAATGAACTATGGTTGTTATAAACAAGTATTGCAGAGATATTTTATCAGCCTTATGGATGTAGAAAACTATTTCTACAATATAAAATTTCAACCCTCAAAACAAGCAAGTAGACCACCGAAAAAATGCACCGAGACTAGTATATTATAGGGGCAATTTATTAGCAACTTTTGACGGTTGAAAAGTGAGTTATAATCAAAATAGAAAGAGATTTGTTGCAACTCTAATGGCTGTAGCTTTTATTGAGTTATAGCTCTAAGAAGACCAAGCTAAACAAGATTCCCTAGAGGCTTTAACAACCTCAAAGTGTCAAGAAAAGATTCCAACTTGCACAATATCAATATCTCTCTAAATCATGTTTACCAATGCAAACAATTTATTTCTCCAATGCAAACTTCAGATTAGTGGCTTTAAAATTTGGGTGAATGGAGTCTTGAAATCATGAGTTAGATCAAAAAAATCCATAGGGGTGTAAATCCTGTTACTCCCTAGGGCATGCAAAGCAAATGAAATGAAATTTGATGGAGGGTGTATGCACTTATAATCCTCCTAGTGTTTCAACCAACAATAATCACGAAACAAGCAAGAATAACTAACAATTGCATATTTTCCTTACCAATTCCAAGAGACATGCAATATCAAACCCTAGTTCACCAAGAAAATACCACCCATAAACAAGAAAAGAAGTCTCCAAGAGGTGCGCACCTTCTTAGCTCAACAATTTACCAAGAGATATCACCAAAAATCATTTGCACAAGAGAGAGATACCAAATTTCCCAAGTAGGGTGCAAATTTCAGCCACTAGTCTTCTCACAATAGGAGAGCTATATAAAAATAAAAAGGAAGTGATTTTTATTTATACAAATCCTATTAAAAGTGTTTCTCCACTTAATCTTAGGGAAAACCACAAAGTAAGGGGTCAACAACACTTAATTTTCCCCTTTACAAATTTAAATTTGATTTTGCACATAAGAAACCCTAAAATAAAGATGATATCATCACCCTTCTAGGGTAACAATTTGGTACAAGAGAAGGACGTTGGGCTTGGAGATGACACGTTGGGTCTCCAAATCCCTTCTCCTCAAGTTTTATGATCTTCAAGGTACTCCTCTCCATCCAAAGATGCCAAGTGTCAACCAATAACATCACCACCACCGAAAACCCTAGCTCATGCATGACATCACCCCCTAAATGTGGCGCTCTAGCCTCCAAAGGTAGATTGATGGGGTGATGAAGTGATAAGAAGGGTCCTACAAGGTGCCTCTCAATCCTATGAAGGATTCCATCATCGTACTGTGTGTGGGCCATGGTATCCATTCGGTGGACTTCAAGCCCCAAGGAAGCCCAACCTAGGCTTGTTCTTCCAAATCTGTCCACTAACTAGGTCCTGCAAAGACAATGAATATTCCCTCCAAGGATATCAAGTCAAATGCAGCATGATAAGTAAATTGAGTCAGTAAAAGAACCATATAAGCATGTACATCCAAAACCACTTCATTGAAATAAACAAGTGCTCAAAGACCCTATACAATTTTCCAAGTTTGGGTATAGGAGGGTTGACAAAGCGACCTATAGGGTAAATCGTATCTCATGTTTAGGAGTGTTTCCCAGGTGGTCTCCTCTCTAAGAAATGTGGACAAAGTGACATGGATGGGGGCAAGATTTTTTGGAATGGGGTTCATGACATACAAGGGATTGTAGTATGACATTTATGGGTGCCTTTGTAGAGGGTGTGTTGCACCTTAATTTTCAATGCAACCTTTTTCCAAGCCCATTTATTGCCTTTTGTTATTTTAAGATGTTTCCAGCTTGAAGCCAAGGTGGGGATTCTACCTAAGCATAAAAAATAGTTCCCACCTTGACTCTACCCTGGTCACATCATGCTTACCCAAGTTGAAAACAATGTGTGGGGCTTCTACCTAAGCATGAAAAACAGTGCCCACACATGCTCCACTTTGGTGGGCATTTTGTATTAATTATTTTTTTATGGGTCCCATCAGTTCCTTATGAGGGAAATTTTATTTTCCTTAGGATCCCTGGGAGAGCATCTAGAAGGTTCATGATTGGATTTTATCTTTTTCTAGCTACAAGCCTCTGGGCCTTCAACCCCTTATTCCCATGAAATGAGGGACAATCCCTACTTGGGTAAGTACACCCGAAAATCCAAAAAGGTAAGGAGATGAGGGGATGAAGTGTGGAAAGTGAAAATCATGGTCAGGAATGGCACGATGAATCATCAAGAGGACCTCCCAATAGAAACCCTATCCCTAAGGTTGGCCCACTTACTAGGGAGCAATGTCAACCACCAAAGTGAAACAAGGAAAATAACATAATTTACAAGCAGACATTACATAATCAAAATCAGTTTCTAATGCAACAAACTCAAATGCCTCAAATATTGAAATGACACTCACCATAATACTTGGCTTGTACCTCGTGGAGCAAGACCTAATGTCTTCCAGAAGCAAGTTGATGTGGTGGATACCCTCATGATGAACTTGGAACTGTGGTGGCGAGGTGGGTCTATGTCTATGCAAGTGGACATTGCTGGTCAAGATATCTCTTAGTACTCCATGTCTGTAACTTGAGGGCCTCGAGACATCATACCCCTTGCTATCCCTAGGAACCGGGGATAACATCTGTCTCCTACTTGGGGACATGTACTCCCCGTAGAGTGCATGAGAACTACATCATCTCCTAGTGGACTTGTGCCTACACTGAAACATAAAACTGTAAAATCTAGGGTAGTTCTATCACCCTTCATCCATATATATATCAAATCTCAAAATAAAAACTAATCTTAAAAGAAAATTTTGCATTTTTTTCAAAAATTTCTAAACTAAACATGAAATATGATGAAAGAAATATGCAAGTAGAGAAAAATGAAAAATGAAATGCAACTAATCTACCATGAGAAATTAATATGCAAATGCGAGGAAATCAAGATGACCTATCTACTTACCTAGGGCATGGGCCCTGAAGAATTCAAGTGTCTTGAATGTAGGGTTGGGGAGGAGATCCATCCACTGGTAATGACATATTTCTCCCATCCAAGGATGTCAAGTAGTACTTCTCTTTCTTGAACTTCTTCTTGATGATGTAAGGACCAAGCCAAGCATTTTCATCCTTCTAGTCACATTCAGGTTTTCCCTTCCTCTTGTCCCACATGAAAGCAAGTCTTCCTTCGTTGTAGTTGATGTAGGGTATATCTTCGATGTAAGGATAGGAAGGAGGCTCTGTATTGACTGCATCTTCAATGGATTTCTCACATTATTTTTTCTCTTTATCCTCTTTCTTCAATATCTGGATGGACCCTGACTCTTTCCCTTGGAACTTCGCAAGATTCTCCTTGTACTCATTTGTCCTTGGGAGTAGTGTATCTATGCAATTTTCTTGTGAAAAAGGTAGGTTCCAAGGTTCATACTCAATAATATGATGAGGTACATCAAAGTCACACTCATTCATGTAATTAGGACTGTTGGGGTCCATCACATGCATGTCTACTAGCTCTCGACTAGATAAGATCTCAAAAGTTTCATCTCCCATAGGGATATGTGAATGGGTAAGATCCATATTGAGGAAACCCCTAAGAGAAACGAACCAAATTCTTGATAGAAGCATACCCCAAGCATCTGGGACATCAATGATGACTATGTTCATAATGAGGTTGATATGAAGGAAGCCAATCAAGTAAACTTCAACATATTCACAAAGCCTATAAACCTTGACCTTCTTGGAATCAATACCACAAACATTTCCATAAGGTCAGGTCGTCTTCAAACCAAGTTGTTCCATCACTTTCAAGGACATTACATTTTTTGACGCTCTGAAGTCCAACATATTATTCAAATGAAGGTCATTCATTCCCAAAGAATGATAAAATGAAAGGTTACTATCCTTCTGTCCATCAATATACATAGTGTTCAAGATGATCGGAGGGTATTCCTTCTCAATTGGTATGTTTAGTAACTTCAAGAATTCCCTCCTCACAGAAGGGATCTTACACATCTCTGTCACACGAACCGTCATATTCATCTTTCCAAACATGGCTGCAATGTCTATGTTCAACTGAATCTCCTTTTTTGTTGGAGCTGGCTTCAAAAGCAACTCGTGTACTGGACATGGAAGTGGTGGGACCACCTTCTCTATATATGGAGGGGAAACCATTGATTCTGTATGAAGTAGAGTGGAAGGTTGTGACGAAGGAGACGAAGTGTTATTATTGTAGTGTACGTCAAAAATTCCTTCTTTCTCAATTCCTTTCTCTGATCATCTGTTAACTGGTTTAACACCCAGAGTCATCCCTTTCTTTCCCCTTTTCTTCCCGCTTCATCTATCCGTAGAGATTTGTTGCAGCCCTAATGGCTGTATATTTTATTGATTTATATCTCTAAGAATACCAAGCTAAACAAGATGCCCTAGAGGCTTTAGCAACCTCAAAGCGTCAAGAAAATATTCCAACTTGCACAATATCAATATCTCTCTAAATCACATTTACCAATGCAAACAATTTATTTCTCCAATGCAAAATTCAGATTAGTGCCTTTAAAATTTGGGTGAATGGAGTCTTTAAAGCATGAGTTATATCAACAAAATCCCTAGGGGTGTAAATCATATTACTCCCTAGGGCATGCAAATGAAACTAAGGTAAATCTAGGAGGGTGTACACCCTTGTACTCCTCCTAGAAAGCTTGCAATAAATGACTTATAAACTAGCAAATAAAATGAAACTTGATGGAGGGTGTATATACTTATACTCCTCCTAGAGTTTCAACCAAGAAAAATCATGAAACAAGCAAGAAGAACTAACAATTACATATTTTCCTTACCAATTCCAAGAGAGATGCAAGATCAAACCTTAGTTCACCAAGAAAAGACCATACATAAGCAAGAAAATAAGTCTGCAAGAGGTGTGCACCACCTTAGCTTAACAATTCACCAAGATATATCACCAAAAATCATTTTTAAAAGTGAGAGATACCAAATTGCCCAAGTAGGGCGCAATTTTCAGCCACTAGTCTTCTCACAATGGGAGAGCTATATAAAAATGAAAAGAAAGTGATATCTATTTATACAAATCCTACTAAAAGTGTTTGTTCAATTAATTTTAGGGTAAACCATAAAGTAAGGGGTCAACAACCCTTACTTTTTCACTTTACAAATTTAAATTTTATTTTGCACACAAGAAACCCTAAAATAAATATGTTATCACCCTTCTAGGGTAATGATTTGAAATCAAGAGAAGAACATTGGGCTTTGAGATGACATGTTGGGTCTCTAAAGGCATTCTCCTCAAGAAATATGATCCTCACGGTACTCCTCTCCATCTCAACCAATAACATCACCACCACCAAAAACCCTATCTCATGCATGACATCACCCCCTAAATGTGGCACTCTAGCCTCCAAAGGCAGGTTGTTGGGGTGATGAAGGGATAAGAAGGGTCCTCCAAGGTGCCTCTCAAGCCTCCAAAGGCTTCCATCATCGTCCGATGTGTGGGCCATGGTATCCATCCGATGGGCTTCAAGCTCCAAGGAAGCCCAAGCTAGGATTTTTCTTCCGAATCTATCCACCAACTAGGTCCTACAAAGACAATGAATACGCCTTCCAAGGATCTCAAGTCAAATGCATCTTGATAAGTAAATCAAGTCAATAAAATATCCTTCTAAGAATGTAAATCCAAAACCACTTCATCAAAATAAACAAGTGTTCAAAGACCCTATACAATTTTCCAAGTTTGGGTATGGAAGGGTGTACAAAGCGACCTATTGGGTAAATCGTACCTCAAGTTTAGGAGTGTTTCCTAGGTGTTCCCCTCTCTAAGACATGTGGAAAAAGTGACATGGATGAGGGAAATACTTTTTCACATGGGGTTCATGAAATGCAAGGGATCACAATATCTCATTTATGGATGCCTTTGTAGAGGGTGTGTTGCACCTTTGTTTTCAATGCAACCTTTTCCCAAGCACATTTATTTCTTTTTGTTATTTTAAGATGTTTCCAGGTTGAATCCAAGGTGGGGATTCTACCTAAGCCTGAAAAATAGTTCCCACCTTGACTCTACCCTGGTCTCATCATGCTTCCCCAAGTTGAAAACAATGTGTGGGGCTTCTGTCTAAGCATGAAAAACAGTGCCCACAGATGCTCCACCTTGGTTGGCATTTTGTATTAGTTATTTTTTTATGAGTCCCATTAGTTTCTTATGAGGGACATTTCATTTTCCTTGGGATCCCTAGGCGAGCATCTATAAGGTTCATGATTGGATTTTATCTTTTCCTAGCTACAAGCCTCTAGGCCTTCAACCCCTTTTTCCGATGAAATAAGGGACAATCTCTTCTTGGGTCAGTACACCTGAATATCCCAAAAGGGAAGGATATGAGAGGATGAAGTGTGGAAAGTGACAAGTATGGTTGAGAATGGTATGATGACTCATCAATAGGACTTCCCAGTAGCAACCCTATCCCTAAGGATGACCCACTTACTAAGGCGCAATGTCAACCACTAAAGTGAAACAAGGCAAAGAACATAATTTCCAAGCAAATGTTACAGAATAAAAAACAGTTTCTAATGCAACAAACTCAAATGCCTCTAATATTGAAATGACACTCACCATAATACCTGGCTTGTACCCCATGGAGAAGGAACCAATGTCTTCCGGAAGCAACCTGATGTGGTGGATACCCTCATGATGAGCCTGGAACTGTGGTGGCGAAGTGGGTCTCTATCTATGCAAGTGGACACTGTTGTTCAAGATGTCTCTTAGTACTCCATGTATGAAAACTGAGGGCCTGGAGACATCATCTCCTTAGTTTTCCCTAGGAATTGGAGATAACAATTACCATTTCAAAAATTGGGGCTATCGGTAGCACCCTTTTCTTTTCAAGGTGAAAATTACAAAATTTTGCAACCATAATCTATAAAGTTGTAAGAAAAACCTTAAAATTGACCATTGAATCGAAAAGTGGTGCTCCCAGCATCACAAATTCCTTTTCACTCCATTTTTTTGATGTTAACATTACAACTTGTTTGAAACTATGGCTTTGACAACTGATAACGTTGTGAATTGAAATCTCAAAATCACCCTCTAAATTGAAATGTGGTTCTATAAGTAACACATTTGTTTTCTTTTGTTTTGAGGTTAGTATTGCAATATTTTTGAAACCATAACCTTAAAAATCAACATTGTTGCAAACAAAATCATAAAAATTGAATAAATAAATAAAAGGAAACACAAATATATAGGGAAAAATCACACTACAAGCGATTTTTTTTTAATATATATATATATATATGAACATTTTAAATGAAAAAGAAAAAAAACATATTGATTTAAAAAAAGAAGAAGAAAATTTCCACACTAATCACCTTTTCCCCCATTGCTTGCCCCCTCCCCTCCCGTTAGTGCCCAAAGGGTCGTTCCTCCCTCCTAAAATGAGTTGTTTTGTTTAATTTTGTATTTAAAAAAAATATTATGTATTTTCATTTAAAATGTTTGTATATTTTTTCCTGAAGAAAATTTTTATTTGTATTGATATTTCAAGAAGAAATCAAATACACATAGCTGGCCTCTAGGTCCTAAAACCAACCTCCCTAGACTGTAAGAAACTACTGCTACTTACAACCCTACCTCACATTTCATCTTTGAACAACCCATCTGAGTGATCAAAACATTCCAACAAAATGACTAAGACAAGCCAAAACATTAACAATTCATTCTATAGATTGTATCTAAAACTATTATAAAAAGAAACATTCACGTTGTCCATAAAAAAATAAATTTTTGTACCATTTCCTAAGGGGAATTATCGTTGAAATCTTGCTCAATCAACACACCCTATTGAATAGTCAAAGCTTTCTTTGAAAGAGGTTCTGCTTTATGCTTGAATTCTCTTTAAACATGATTAAAGGGAATTTCTTCGAAATCACCTCTCAATACATGTACTATGTTCATAATAGGCCTTAAGACCAGATTAGTGATATTTATCTTTCCATTTAACTAGTCAACTACTGGCTTAGAATCACTTGGAATCTGGATCCTTTTCACCTTGTGTTCCAGTGCAATCTTCAGCAGAATCCAAAGTGAAAATAGTTTAGCTCTATTATTAGAGCCAATTACAATGCCATACTTTATAGTAAAGTGATGAGAGTTATTTAGAAAGAGAATGGATCCTGCACCACACTCACCTAGTGAGCCCTAGCTTGATCCATCAAAGAAGCCCCATTCCATTGAAAGATATATAAAAGGGGCTTCGAGTTTCATTGAAACATATTTCTTAAGAGACTTCCTTCCCATCAAAAGAGACTCTAATCTAATGAGATAGTCTGCCTAAATTCAGCTCAATGCCTTCAAAAATCGATCAATTTTTGGAGAGTCAAAATCCTCACAAAGCATAACATGGCATATAATTAAAAGAACAAACATTTTTGTCAAACAACCAACCTTAAAATAAATCTAGGAGAGTAGGATTAGCCCAATAGTTCTGGATATTAAATATTTCAAACAAATCCTTCCATACAACTTTGGAAAAAGAGGAATTGACAAAAATATTATCTACTCACTGGTTGTCCTTTTTTCACATGTAGAACCATCCCAGACCAATCCAATTCCTTCCTTGACCATTGTCCCATGTTAAAATTTTATTTGGAAATGCCAACCACATAAATATTCCGAATTTTAATGGACAAGGTAACTTCCATGTTACCTTCCACCATCACTACCTTTCCATTGCTACATTATCGCTTATTTTAGCAATATAACCAAGCTTGCAGTTAGAGTCCTTGTTGTAGCATTTATAGACCAACAAAGTTCATCATCTCGGTTTGAAAGACAAATGGAATTCTGCTTAAGAGAATCAACATAGTGGTTCCATTTCTTTGCCAACTCGAGCCGCATTCCCAAGTCTTTAGCTGACTTCTAGACTTGTATGCTTTCGCAATGCATCTCTTCCCTTGAAGCATAAACTAGAGTAGTTATACCAGTGTTATGAAGGTACAACCTGAGAGGCTCTAGGAGTCTATAATTTTCCCCACAACCGATCCATGGTTCCTCATCGATTTCCACTAGGGTGCCCTTTCCAATGTTCCAAGAAACCCATGGGCTGATTATATGATCATAGGATTTACCTATTCCTTTCCATACATTTGAACCACCTCTAAAATATTTAAATCTTGGGATATCAATACCTTCCCCCATTTGTTAAACAACATTCACCAAAGAGTCTTGGTTTCTAAAGCCTATCCAAAGATATGTGAGTTTTTTAAACCTCATCCATCATATTCCTTTAAAGTAGCAATTCTTGACCACTTGACAAGGGGTATACCCTGCCTTTCCTTGTTGCTTGACCAAAGAAAGCTAGAGAAATTATTCTAAATCCTTTCAATAATTATCTTTGGAACACGAGCAAAGGAAAACCAATAGATGAGTATAGTCTCAAGAACATACTTAACCAATACCAACCTTCCCCCCCTTGAAAACCATCTATGATACCGTCAATTAATTCGGTCCTCAATATTTTTTATCAACCATGATAACCAATCCCCATTTTTGTAGTTATTTGGTTTTAAAAAGAATCCCAAGTACTTGAATCCAATATCAAGGGGATCCATCCTCATTGGAAAAATTTGAGCCATGTTTCTCTTCTGATTATCACTCGGGTTATTATATAAGCTATATGATTTATTCAAGTTTAGTTCCATCCTTGTCAACTTGCATAAGGAATCAAGGACAATGTTAAGGTATCTTAATTCCCTAAGAGTTCCTCTCCCAAAGAGAAGAATTGAATTAACAAACAAAAAGTGTGTAATAACAATCGTACTTGCTATGTTGATCCCAATGTTAAGAATCCATTTCGACTGATATCCAAGATTAGTATGCTTAAAGCTTCTACAACTATAAGAAACAAAAAGGGTGCCAATGGACATCCATGCTTGAGGCCCTGAGTTGCCCTGAAAAATTGTGACAGTGAACCATTGACCAATGTAAAAAAATATGCTGATTCCAGACACCCCATAACCCAACTAACATATTGTATATTCATGCTTGTTTGTAAAATCACGAATCTCAAGAAGAGCCAATTTACTTTATGATATGCCTTGGAGAGATCAATCTTCATTATCACTTCTACCTGTTTCCCTCCTTTGATTGAATGGAAAATTTCATGTGTTGTCCCAACCGCATCATGAATCTGCCTATTGAAAAAAAATCCAAACTGTTCATCTGAAATTACTTGAGATATAGCTTGTTTAAGTCTATTAGCAATAATCTTCGAAACAATCTTATACACTGAATTGCAAAGTGAAATCGGCCTAAAGTCCTCGAGGGTGATCAAATTGTTCTTCTTGGGTATCAAATCTATAAACATTGCATTCAAGCCCCCCAACATTTTTCTGGATTTCTTTGACTCCTCAACAAACCTAAGAAGATTGTCCTACAAGAGATATAGAAGCCCAAATAAAACTTGACGGTCCAGGGCTTTTAGCCTTTTTAAAAGAAGACAAAACAACTTTTAGTTCTTCCTTTGAAACACCTACTTCCAATCCAACATTTAATTCTTCGTCAAAGAGTCTAGGGAACGACTTTATCACTTTCATTATATTACCAATATTAGAGGCCCCATTATCTTTAAACAAATTTTGAAAGTGTTTTTTCTTGTTGATGCCAAATCCTAGAATGAAGAAACCATGATACCATCCTCCCTTTCTAATTCCCAAATCGTATTGAAGTTTTTCTAATAAAAAACATACTTGTGGAAGAACTTGGTATTGTTGTCGCCCTCCAAAATCCAATTGGATCGACTCTTAAACCTCCACTTGGTATCTTCTAAGTCCAACAAAACCCTCTTTTTGTTTTCTAAGTCCTGTAGTTGTCGTACCTCTTATTTTGAAAAGATACCACTAGAATTTTGATCAAAGATAACCTCTATGGTTTCCTCCATGTCCTTCAACTCATTTTGATTTTCTAATCGTTTATCCTTATCCCACAATATTGTCAATTTTTTTGATCCTGATCAAATTGTTAGAGAATTGATACATCACAGAGGAACCAACATCATAGTCAAACTTTCTCCAATTCTTTTCGAAATGAGATATGAAACTCTCATCCTGAAGCCAAGCATGATTAAAAGTAAAGGGAGAAGGGTTTTTTTGATACAACTCTTCAAACTGTAAGAAAATAGGCACATGATAAAAAAATATGTCCTGAACCAACCCAATTTTTATACTTGCCAGTCTCCTTTAGAAACTTTTTAGCTACAAGGAATCGATCTAGTCTCTTTGCAATCCCATCCCTACCTCTTCTAGAATTCCACCATGTCGAGATTACTTTGTGAGGCTCAACATCCACTAGGTTAAGGTCTTTGAAAGGATTAGAGAAATAATCAAGAAGAGGGACTGTCCTTAGTCTTTCACCCTAGCATTCATTTGCATTTTATGTCAAATTGAGATCACCTCCAAGAATCAAATTGTGTCCTTCTAAAAAATGTTGATTGATGGAAATACATTGATTGATGCAAAGAGGTCAACGTAGTCGAAAAATATCATGCATTATACTCTACACAAGGAGGCTCAAAATTAGATACTTTGTTGTTTTGTTGCATAGCTTGTTGCCCACTGTGCATCTCAACTGAACTCCATGTATCCATTATTTGGATAAAAATGAAAAAAGCACAAGTTGATGTTATTGCAGTTGCCAACTTAATATTTAACCTTTTTATTGGTTTCTAAGTAGTGACCAACATGCACAAAGTAGAAAATTGCAGTTGTGAGTTTCTTATGAGAATTATGAATGACATTTTTTTATGTAAGAGCTTAGCCTACCATGCTCTTTATTATACAAATCTCCCAAATGGTGGATAAATGACTTGGATTTAGACAAGTATAGTTTATATTCGCTCCCCATTCTGAAAAATGTGACTAGGCCTTTGTACCACAACCCATAGTATATATTTTACTTATATCATCTACTCATCCTTACCGACAACTTTGTTAGCAATGACTACATAGAGATAACTCATAATATAGAAGCCTCAAGAATTATTTATACTTGCTCATAGTTTGAGAAGGATTTTAGAATCCTCATATACACCAATTCATTAAATTGTAGAGTGTTGGAAATCATTTGATTCTAATTTCATAGATGGTTGTACATAATCATATATGGAAATCTCATCAATGTAAGTTTAGTAGGGACTCCCAATGTATAGTTGGAACCCAACTAGAATTATTCAATACCATCAAAATCTCTTCAAGCATAATTTGATTGCTAACAGGGCTGAAATGGAACCCATCGCTGCAAATAATTTAGAAAACCATGTATATTAACATAAAATATTAAGGTTATGGCATGCAAAGTTAAGAGTAGAACAAATGTTCCTAATTATTTTTTTAGTTGAAACTATGATATCAAGACCCAGGTAACAATGTGTGAAGCTAAGGAATCCCCACGTTTTTTGTAGAAAACAAAGGGTAGTTAGACCACCCTTGCACTAGATTAGGATACAACCTAGTTCATTTTAAAAGCACCAACAATTTTTAACGTCAGAGTGAAATACCAAATTGTCCTACCCCAATTGTTGTGACCATGTTACACTCTAATTGTAAGTCCTTTTACATGAAGTGTAATGTTTATATAGCTAATCAATACAATAAAAAGTTGCATAGAAGTAATTTTTAACCAAATAGGTACCTACATAAGAGGATCAAGAACATATGATTTAGATGGGTTGCCCATATTTACAATTGTCACAAGTTTTGGTATTGTTTCACTTTTTGTTTTTCTTTTGAAAGTGTTTCGTACAACCAATATGTAGAGGCAATCAAAGAATTATACACCCTGCATAAGATGGATATTTTTGACATAAAAAGAGATAGCTTGCATCACTAACCATATTATTTGTCTTTTAGAGAAAACATTTACACCTTTTACAAATTAAAAATGTGTTAAAATATCCTAATCTAGCTATCAATTAATCCCATGTAAGGTTTTGAATAATGTAAATAATGACTTCGAGGTGTTGTTACCAAATTAAAATTTGTATATTTTAATTTGATTTGAAATATTTAACAAACAAAATGTAATAGTGTTAAGTACACGATTCATCATTTAAAATGAATGACATAAAGTATAGTTGATACTACACTGAGCTTAAACAACATCAAAATAAAATAATGATCAAATCAATTGTCAAATTTGAAGTGAAATTTCAATTTGATTGGATGGTAAAGAAGAGGTGAAGATCAATGATGATTATGGATTGCAGAGGAGGATTTGTTCATGTTTTAATAGTATAATGATTCTTTGTCCATAAACCAATATACACATGTGGGATAATTTATGGGATCGTAGAAGGTG
>SNQJ01S0043362.1:0-21040 GCA_010110895.2 Picea sitchensis
ATACTCTGATATAACTATTGTAAATGTGTTTACGTAGAAAAACAAAACATAAAAATCTCACTTATGAACAACATTTACAGATTGCAAGTTTTACTAGAAACTTACGAAATCAAGGTAAAAATAATTGTTTTTGAGGAGCAGATAAAGAAATCACATTTGAATATTTTCTATTTTCAAATTATAAATCTAACAAAACTTGAATTAAATAAATCATGAAATGCAGATGTACAGATAGTCAAAGCTGATCTAAACTTTCTAGTTTCACTAATTCATAAATGACAGAAATTAGAAACACAAAATATAACCTGATGTTAGTTTGTTAAATGTGTTTAGGCCTCTATGCGAACAAAAGAATCCAACTGCCACGCCTACGAGATAAATCTGCAATAGACTTATACTGAAACTTTTCTAAATAAATTCAAAAAAATGTGTTGGCAGCCAAGATTTAGAAACATAAATTTGAACACATGTGATACTGTGATCTTATGATTGGAAGTGATTACAGTAAGAGAAATCTATGTGTAATACATTCATTTTATTCATCAACTCAACATCAAAGAAAAACCCTGATATTCAAATTGAAAAAATGATCACAGTCTCAATATATGGAACAACAAGTCATGAACGACATTTATAAAATGGATATCCTGAAACATAACATATCAATGAGTCTAAATCTACATGAAATATTAATATATCAAGATTAAATAAATCAAAACATTAATGAAACAACATTTACAATGGACTAAAGCTGAGAGGTGTATGTTGTTCCATAAGTCTTGAAAATCATTCATCCATAATTGGTTCCAGGCCAAGATGCCACTCATTTACAAAATGCATGGTTTTTAAAGAGTCTTTGGGAAATCTGATCTTCCTATCTCCCAGGATAAGATCAGATCCCATAAGATCAAAACATTACAAATATGGAGGGCCTACAACCACTCATGATCAAATTGTATCTTCAAAAATTTATAAAAGTTTTTTCCTATTTACAAAATAAAAAAGGAGATACTAATCATCTAGATTGGACATGTTCCATCTCATAAAATCAGCATCGGATATACCACATCCTGAAAAATGAAAATAGGAACAAGTTAGATAACTAATTACTAAATTTTATATAAAAATGACTTGAATTCAAACTAATTTTTACAAAAAAGATAAGCTACAGGTTTCTCTAGCTAGTCTAAAATAGTAAAAATACAAAAATAAATAAAAAATCTAACCTATTTTATTTTCAAAACATAAGCAATTCAAAAACATAACAACTATTTGCTATTTCATCCATTTGACAAAGGAGCATCCGAATTCATGATAGTGGAATTTGTTGAGTTGTTTCTTTTTTAATGATCATATTATTAGATTGCATAATCCTCTTGTTTATAAAACTCAAATCTTAGTTTCCCTATTCCTCACGCTTGCGGTTTTTGTTCTTTAATACATCTCAGACTTCCTCCAATGATTTTCTATAGATGAAATCAGACCGTGGCTTTCTCCCAATGGGTTTCAAACTGCAACAGAGAGTAGATCTGTGATAGCATAGTCTTTTTGTGGATGAACACACAATTTTTCGACAGTAGGGTTTAGACATGAAAGAGATGGAGTTTTTATTTAGATGGAGAGGCAATTATACTACAGTATCATAAACAAAAGAAGGGGATATATAACTTGGAACCCACCAAAACCAATAATAGGCTTGGATCTTTGAGAAAAACAAACAAAAATGCTTACCTTAGCCACAAAGAAATTCTGATATTTTGCCTTCCAAAGAATGATATGTACCTTTGAAAATGTATCATTTCTGAAGAATCTTCTCACGAAGAAGGTAAATGACCCCATTTCCGGAATGGGTTTTAAAGAGTTTTGGCTAATTCGTAATGGTTTTCTAAAAAATGCTCCCACAAAAACGTGTCTCTGGCAGGCAAATACAAAAGCTTACAAACAAAAAACTCAGAGTCATTCGGTTGGATTCGGACAACAAGAGCCATTAAGAATATAACCAGACTGTAATAGGGGTGACTCAAGCTAGCTATGGGTTTATATGGTAGGAGTAGGAGATACAAATCTGAGCGAATAAAATGGAAAGAAACCAAACAAAGCCCCTGCACAATCATAGCATAAACATCAAGGTTTCGATCATGAAGTTAAAGCGCTCTTGGTAATGAAAGCCTTGAGTACAGAGCATAACAAAAACCATCAAATCATAATGAAAATCCTGTCAATTCACTCTGCTAGCCAAAGATCAAGTACATAATACGCTTCTGGTGAATTTAATTCCCATGTCTAGCAATGACTATAGTTGGTTTACAAAGGGTTCAAATAAACATATTTAAATTCGAATGCAAAGAAACAATAAGTATCATATCAACATTCAAAGTAATTAAAGGGAAGTCATTCAAGCGTTAAACATGGAGTAGATACACACACAATGACCCTTAAAAATATGTTTTGAATAAGGATATAATACAAACTAAGTTTTCATGTTTGATTCATGCTTTCAATCATGAATCAAACATGAAACACAATTGAAAATGAAAATCTTAGAGAAGAAATGAACATATTTTGTACTCCAGTAATCATCCCCAAATGGTAATATTTATAGCATGAGGTGAAGGCAGCTACAGGAAGTGTCATTTTGTCATTCAAATAGCAAAGACATGTAGGGCTTCCAACAGTGGAGACTTACTAGGAGAAGCAGTTATCTCTGCATCACCAGAGAATTCATGTTAGGATGGATCAGAATGGTTTAAGAATTTAAAGAACAGTCAATAGTGAGTCAAGTATCCCAATCAAAATAAAAAATCACATAGTCTAGTGTCAGATGTGTTTTTGTCCAAATGCAAACTAGTGACAATTTTTAATTACGAGAAAGATGATGTTTAGGCAAATGACTCCAATACTGTTGACATGGCCACTGCTGCCAGTAGGCATCCATAGCCTCGGCAGGGATGTCAATTAACCCACTCTGACACCTCTATCCTTTCCAAGAAACATCAATTCAAGATGAAGGACATTTTATGATTAATAAAAAAATGTTATACTTGATAATTTTCCCCAACCCGACATTGCTTCACTGCCAACAGGCCTATTTAGTACCCCGACGAAGTTGCCTTGGTATCATGTATGCATTTACCCACTGCCTGTAGACCTGTTCAGTATCTCGTCATGTTTACAGACACTTCCCACACTTTGCAGTGCTTTCATATCTCTAGAAGTTATTTTAGAATTATACATAAACTTTATGATCTTCAGGAGAGCGGGTTGATGTTGGAAATTTCAGACTTTGAACAACTTTATATTTTTCAATTTAAATTCTCGTTTGAATACCTTCATCATGATCTGAACTCAGTTTTCTGATAAGAAACTTTTCAAGGACAGGAAGTCATACTTGAGTTGTTTTCTTTAAAAACAAGGACAACGTAAAGAGTTTTAATGATGATCGTATCTTCTCATGATTATAAAGTGAAACCAGGAAGACTATTTTGAACAGAAAGTTTCCTTTACAAGTCAGAGTTTTAACAATTTACAACACTGATGACCTTGACTGTTTCTTTATGATGAGACATTCTGATTTCCTTTCATGAAATAATGGTTACACAGACATAAATTTATTCAGAAAACAACGAAAACAAGAAAAATGAAAAGAACCAAAATAAAAAACAACAAGAAAATTTAAAAAGAAAAATATGTGCAGAGGTGAATCTAGAATCATCACACGGAATATGTTTTGAGAGCTTAAAAGAAAATAGAAAAATCCTTGTTAATATGAGTGCAGTCCTACTCGTAGCACCTTGGGTCAGGGTTGAGTCGATAGTTCAAATTTTTACTTATCTCCTTACTTTCCATTTAAATTTTTCATAATAATACTGCGGTTTTGAAAAGAAATATTCAGCGAAAAGAAGAGAGAAAAGGATCAAGTAGACTTCCATGGAAACAATCATATTATGGTTCTCTTGATACACCCACTTGTGTTCTTTAACTGCATTATTACAAAGATAAACGGTGAGAAATAAAGCTAAAAGAAAACCTGCTCCTAAACCTACTATAACTACTAAACAAATCAAAATACTACGTAAAGTCATGCTTCCAATGTAGCCATCGGAGTAACTCCAATCCTGCAATGGAAACAAAATCAAATATTACTAACAAGAATGGTAGTATATAAAAAAATGACAAAAATATATCATACTTACCTTTATAATCATCATTTAAAAACAAAGCAAGCATGATCTTACCATTCCCTGGGATATTCTTTTTGTACGAATCCTCCATCCATTCTATAATTTTGTCATTATACAGGTTACAAAAATATGAAAGAATGAGATTGTGAAGCTTGTGAGAGTTATGGGGACCTGACATAACCATCAGCCTAGACCGAAGTTCCCCATCCTCCCGACAATTTTCCTTTCATTCCATATTTTCTCCATCTGGAGGATATAAAATGAGTGTGTTAAAGTTACCTCCTTGATATCTAAATAAAGTGAAGATAATCTTACCATTCCGTAGAGACTTTTCGATATATGAATACTCCAACCAATCTACAATCCTATCATAATACTTGCAATTACTAACATGGGATTGTTTTAAAGAATTCACATGCGACAAATCTTCCTGATGAGAATAAAATATTATACCACCAAGGAAAGAATCTTGTAAAAAGGTCAAATCAAGATGGTGAGAACTTATCATGATTCATGATCGAAAAAGAAGTGTCTCATTCTCTTGAAAATTTCCATTGAGCTTAGATATTTCAAGGTTAACTATTTGAGGTGAACTAGATGGAACGACCAACATTTTTGAATAATCATCATTGGTAGTAATATTTGGCCGATTATACTTTTCAACCTCAAATAATTGATCATGGAAAAATTTAGATCCTTCTCGAAACACAAATTGAGATGAATCAATGGAAGATGCAATTTGGGACTCTTTCAAATCATTTCTTGATTTACCCACAGATAATTGATGAGAATAAAAAATAATATGTTCATGGGAAGAATTATTTCCCTCTTTATCTTCTATTTGGTAATCTCTTTGTACCTGCTTATATAATGTTGAATTCTCTCCAAGGTAATATGGAACATGCAATTGCACAACATTAAGATAAAAAATATCAGGGTAAAAGGAATAATATGTAGAAGAATTAAGGAGATGAAATGCATCTCTTGAAATGATAGGTATATGAGTTTCAAAATCTAGTTTTGTCCCCTTTCCTTGTATAAACTGATCAACCATTTTTCTATTCTATTTTAAAGAGTATGAGACAGTTTTTAAGAGACCATTTGGTTCATTGTGTAAGGAAAAATTTGAGCGAAAATCACTATAGATAGAAGATCGCCTAATGATTTTGTCTCTCACTAATTGATCATGGATCTGTTCAACTAAATTAGGGGCAGGTTTATCATCCACATGATTATCAACTTCACATTCGACCTCTTTTACTTTAGAAACAATTATAAAATATATGAGTGTGTGACAACTGACATATTTTAAAGTCAAGGTTCCTTCTTTGATGGGAGGAGACATTGTTTGCAAAGAATGATTAGATGTGACAATTGAATTTTGTAAAAGATGATGCTTCTCATGATTTGCAAAAATGAAAGAAGTTGACAAAAATTGTGGTGCTTCAAAATCTTCAAGATCAACATCAAAATTTGAACCATCTTGAGATTGAGTGTTAGTACTCAATTCAGATTGGTTAACCATTAATTGATCTTGCTTGTCTGAGAGAGAAACGAGATATTCAAACCACTCATTAATAAGCGACATTTCTTTCAAAGGGAATATAGTACAAACATGAATGAACCTAATTCATAAATCATTGAATGATTTGCCGTTTTCTTTCCTTAAGAAACTTAATTCTTTACTTAATTAATCATAATCATAGTTGCTAAAATATGATAAAAACTCAAATACAAACTCATACAGATAATGAATAGAATTAACCAGAAAATGTTCAAACCAATATTTAATCCGACCTTGGAAAGTGAGAGGAAACAATCTGCATGTAACATTAGGATCAATGATATTATGTCTTAAACATTTATAATTTTTTTTAGAAATATGGTCTACTACAAATGTGTTCCCTTCACCATCAAAGGTGAGTTCTGAAAAGAGATCAATTGTCTTTTTAGAAATAACTGGTAATGAGACATCAAAATCATGTTCCAAGACAATGATTCGAGTGGGAGCCATTAAGAATTTGAAGAAATTGACTCCAAATAGTTAGCTTGTCATCTAACCTGCCTTGTAGTGCATTATAAGATGACACAGAAGAAGGATTTATAAATTTGGAATTATGAAAGGCTAAGGGATGAAAAATTTAATCATTAAATCAGCTTGAGGCCCTCCTTCTAGCACCATTTGTTGACGAGCAAAATTGACTGTCCATCAACTGGAAGAACAAGTCTGGTCCGGGGTTGTCTAAGTAACCCAAGCGGTTTGGTGTAACTTGTTCTGACGGGTTTAATGGCTATGTTAGCCAATCTAAAATCCTAAAAGAACTAACTAATGCTAAAAAAAATTATATTAAATATATACATACTCTGATATAAATATTGTAAATGTGTTTACGTAGAAAAAAAAAACATAAAAATATCACTTATGAGCAACATTTACAGATTGCAAGTTTTACTATAAACTTACGAAATCAAGGTAAAAATAATTGTTTTTGAGAAGCAGATAAAGAAAGCACATTTGAATATTTTCTATTTTCAAATTATAAATCTAACAAAACTTGAATTAACTAAATCATGAAATGTAGATGTACAGATAGTCAAAGCTGATCTAAAATTTCTGGTTTCACTAATGCATAAATGACATAAATTAGAAACACAAAAGTTAACCTGATGTTAGTTTGTTAAATGTGTCCAGGCCTCTGTGCGAACAAGAGCATCCAACTTCCACGCCTACGAGATAAATATGCAATAGACTTATACTGAAAATTTTCTAAATAAATTAAAAAAAATGTGTTGGCAACCACGATTTAGAAACAAAAATTTGAACACATGTGATACTGTGATCTTATGATTGGAAGTGATTACAGTAAGAGAAATATATGTGTAATACATTCATTTTATTCATCAACTCAACATCAAAGAAAAACCCTGATATTCAAATTGAAAAAATGATCACAGTCTCAATATCTGGAACAACAAGTCATGAACGACATTTATAAAATGGATATCCTGAAACATAACATATCAATGAGTCTAAAGCTACATGACATATTAATATATCAAGACTAAATAAATCAAAACATTAATGAAACAACATTTACAATGGACTAAAGCTGAGAGGTGTATGCTGTTCCATAAGTCTTGAAAATCATTCATCCATAATTGGTTCCAGGCCAAGATGCCACTCATTTACAAAATGCATGGTTTTTAAAGAGTCTTTGGGAAATCTGATCTTCCTATCTCTCAGGATAAGATCATATCCCATAAGATCAAAACATTACAAATACGGAGGGCCTACAACCACTCATGATCAAATTGTATCTTCAAAAATTTATAAAAGTTTTTTCCTATTTACAAAATAAAAAAGGAGATACTAATCATCTAGATTGGACATGTTCCATCTCATAAAATCAACATCCAATATACCACATCTTGAAAAATGAAAATGGGAACAAGTTAGATAACTAATTACTAAATTTTATATAAAAATGACTTGAATTCAAACTAATTTTTACAAAGAAGATAAGATACAGGTTTCTGTAGCTAGCTACAGGTTTCTGTAGCTAGCTACAGATTTCTATACCTAGCTACAGGTTTCTGTAGCTAGTCTAAAATAGTAAAAATACAAACAAAATAAAACAAAATCTAACCTATTTTATTTTAAAAATAGAAGCAATTCAGAAAACATAACAACTATTTTCTATTTCATCCATTTGACAAAGGAGCATCCGAATTCATGATAGTGGAATTTGTTGAGTTGTTTCTTTTTTAATGATCATATTATTAGATTGCATAATCCTCTTGTTTATAAAACTCAAATCTGATTTGACCTATTCCTCATGCTTGCGGTTTTTATTCTTTAATACATCTCAGACTTTCTCCAATGATTTTCTGTAGATGAAATCAGACCGTGGCTTTCTCCCAATGGGTTTCAAACTACAACAGAGCGTAGATCTGTGATAACATAGTCTTTTTGTGGATGAACACACAGTTTTTCGACAGTAGGGTTTAAACATGAAAGAGCTAGAGTTTTTATTGAGATGGAGAGGCAATTCTACTACATTCTCATAAACAGAATAAGGGAATATATAACTTGAAACCCACCAAAACCAATAACAGGCTTGGATCTCTGAGCAAAACAAACAAAAATGCTTAGCTTAGCCGCAAAGACATTCTGAGATTTTTCCCTCCAAAGAACGAGATGCACCTTTGAAACTGTATCGTTTCTGAAGAATTTTCCCACGATGAAGGTAAATGAACCCATTTACGGAATGGGTTTTGGCTAATTCGTAATGGTTTGCTCAGAAATGCTCCCGCAAAAACGTGTCTTTGGAAGGAAAATGCAGGATTTTACAAACATAAAACTTAGAGTCATTCGGTTGGATTCAGACAACATGAGACATTAAGAATATAACCAGACTGTAACAGGGGTGACTCAAGCTAGCTATGGGTTTAGATGTCAAGAGCAGGAGAAACAAATCTGAGTGAATAAAATGGAAAGAAACCAAACAAAGCCCCTGCGCGATCATAGCATAAACATCAAGGTTTCGGTCATGAAGTTCAAGTGCTCTTGGTAATGAAAGCCTCGAGTACAGAGCATAACACAAACCCTCAAATCATAATGAAAATCCTTTCAATTCACTCTGCCAGCCAAAGATCAAGTACATGATACGATTCTGGTGCATTTAATTCCCATGTCTAACAATGACTATAGTTGGTTTGCAAAGGGTTCAAATAAACATGTTTAAAATTCAAATGCAAAGCAACAATAAGTATCATATCAACATTCAAAGTAATCAAAGGGAAGTCATTCAAGCGTTAAACATGGAGTAGATACAAGCACAATGACCCTTAAAAGGATGTTTTGAATAAGGATATAATACAATCTAAGGTTTCATGTTTGATTCATGCTTCCAATCATGAATCAAACATGAAACAAAAACGAAAACACAAATCTTAGAGAATAAATTAACATCTTTTGTACTCCAGTAATCATCCCTAAATGGTAATATTTATAGCATGAGGTGAAGGCAACTACAAGAAGTGTCATTTTTTCGTTCAAATAGCAAAGACATGTAGGGCTTCCAACACAGTGCCATGCAATGGTATTGGTATTGGTATGGTATGGTATGGTATTGGTATGGTATTGGTATTGGTATGTTATGGTATGGCATTGTTATTGGTATTGGTATGGTATAGTATGGTATTGATATTGGTATGGTATAGTATGGTATGGTATGGTATGGTATAGTATGGTATTGGTATTGTATTTGTATGATATGGTATTAGTATTGGTATGGTATAGTATTGGTATGGTATTGGTATTCTCCACTTTAGTTCTCTTATTGACTTCCTACCTAATCTACCCACTCCACTAACATTCCCTTAGAATCCATCTCCTCTAGAAATATCTTTGATTATTGCCTACTAGCACCACATATCGCACTTGACAATGATACCTTGGATCACTCTTATGATCATTGATTTTTCAACCACATGGATTCTTGTTTAATATTTTGAGGATACAAACACTTCCATGATTTTAATTACTCTTGATAATTATAATAAGATTTTTGAATTGATCTTTCATAGATGCACAAATTTGAACTAGATATTGATATTTTGGTACCTTTGCATCATTTAGTTATCCATGGTTGGCTTAGCAAAAATGTCGCAAAGATGTAGCAATTTTTATCACCCCTATTGACTTCAACTTTCTTTTTAGGTGCAATTATGTATGGTATAGTATTGGTATTGGTATTGGTACGGTACTGTATGGTATAGTATGGTATTGGTATTGGTATGTGTTGGCAGCCCCACAATGTTTTTTTTCCTTTTAAAATCAACCAAGAAAAATACTTGTGGCTACCTACGCTTTGTCGCAAGTATTGCTGTTTGAAGGTAAATTGTCGTCTATAAGAGGATTGTGTCGATTTTTTTTTTTCTCTTTTCGCTTTCATGCTTCATTCATGACTGAAATCAAGAATGAAACATTACGATCGTGATGTGAAATGTATCTAAGTTTTATTTCTCAAGAAGGGTTGATTTTCTTACATGTCTTTTGATGAGTATTGATTGCTTTGAAGTCTACCACATATCAATAAAATTTTTGTTGCTCATTCGATTATGGGATATACCTTGAGTTTTTGTTAATACACCAAGAATTGATTGCAACTAGACTATGTTTACATTTCGTTATGATTCTTGGTAGACCTATTCTTGTCATTATGCTTTGGGTTTGAAAAACATCTCTTCTCCTAGCCTTAGAAATCAACTCCACCCTTTTCACAATTATGAAATGTGAATGCACCTGGTCGTACTCTGTACTCTGTTGATGGTGGCAGTTTGAAATCGACAAGTCCATCATTTCAAGTTAAGTCTCGGGCTTCGTTCTGTACTCTTGGCAATTCATTACACAAAACACCCGATTCTCATATGAAACCCCTCATTCCTTCATTTAATTGTGCGAGGGTAATAATGGGTTTTATTTCCTTGGTTTTTGCCTTGGTTCTTCCTGTTTTATGAAACCATTCATGATTACAGTGATTTATTTCTGCCCTCATGATTGCTTGTCTGAATCCATATGGCCCTTGTCGTCCGTGTCGAACCAAATGGCTCACAAACCCTGCTTTTGTATGACGACACAAGGGAAGACCTTAAGGGTCAAGGCTAGCTTGATTTTCTTGAGAAATTTCAAGGTTACAACTTGCAAGTAGCCCATGAGTTCACCCTCTCTTTTGATGGATGCCAAGCCAAAGTGGGTGACGTTCAAATCGAAATCACAAAGGATTTTTTGAGCCAGGAAACAGGTCTTCCCCTTAGAGGGAAAAAATGGTTTAAGAATTCCAAGTTAGAGCAGGTGCCGTGGAGTTTGTTCTTTACCTCTCGAAAAATCTAGTGCTGTGATAAAGGTATGCCTATATCTCTGTTAAAGACTAGGTGGCATGGATTATTGACAGTTTGAAGGTAGTTCATTACATGTGAAGGTCGCTTCGGCCTCGTTTTTCCTTAACACATAAGACTATTAATGAATTTCATCGGTTTCTAGTTGAACATGCCTTTCTATTTATTGAGAAGTTTATATAAAATGACCAAGAGGTATAAGAGACAATGTTTGAATTCTAGTTTATTCCATCATGGGTTGATTAGGATGCTGTTAGTCCATCATTTAAAATTGCATTGCGACGATTGGGATACTTTCCTATCTCAAAATGGTTTTTTTACATCTAGCCCCGTAGAGGTTGATAAGCCCATGTTAGAAGAAACCCCTATCCCTTCTGTTGACAGAAAAATCTTCTCATCCAAAGAATCTTGTGATAGGGCCACGCTCAATGAGCCTATGTTAGAACAACAAGATGCTGACCCTACGATCTTTGAATCTCCCAAGTGTGAGAAGGATGTATGCCCTAATATCGTGGCAAAGAATGATAATAAAATCTCACACAAACTGTCCAAGAAGAATCTAGACTTAGGGTTTTTTAACAAAAGAGCTGGGAAATTGATCTCAAGGAGTTTGAGGAATAAAATGAAATCTCATGTGAGCTCGATCAAAGCGATTGAGATCCATGAGAGCTCCTATTATGAGATCGAAAAGTTCTTGGAGGAGGAAGACCCAACTTACCATAAATCAAATACTAGCCAAGCTTACGATTTTGTAGGTAATATGCCACCATACCTGAAACATAACAAAGATTTCCCAGGGATTAAACTCAGCCAAAAGCCCACAGTGGATAGTGGAAGCATTTTGACGCACAATCATATGTCTCCTCAATCAACTGTTCTAGATCCACAGTGTGAGGTGTGTTTATTTTGGATAGACAAGTATTACACAAATGTCCCCTCCCTTCAAGCGAAGATCAAGACCCTCACAACTCAGATTTCCTCATTAACAAGTGAAAACCACAGACTCAAGTTCAATGCATTAAGACAAGGGAAACACTTGAAAAGAACTGGAAATATAATAATAAAAAATGTCGAGCGTGTCAAAGCTGTGATTAACTCTGAAGCCTTATGATTCAAATTTAGCATTCAATTGAAAGGTAAAGATTTGTTTTTTTTATCTTAGTTGTGTTTTATTTTATTTTCTATTAATATAGATTCAATTTGATTTCTTTTGTTTAAAATAAGACTAGCTACAGAATTAGCAGATTATGTAGCCAGTCTGTTCTCATTCGAAATCTTGGAAAATATTGGTTAAATTAATATCTAAATTTTTCATTTCATTTTTCCTTTTAGGATATCATGCAACTTGTGGAGATATAATGATATGGAGCATTTATGGGGTTATTATCCATTTCTTTGGCTCATTTTGTAAACATAAACAAACCTTTTTTTTAATCTTAGGAGATACAGTTTGATATTGAGTGGTTTTATTACCCTCTATTTTTGTAACTAGTAAATCATCCTGGGATTTGATTCTATCTTAGAATATAGGATGCTTAGTTTTCCTGAACTCTTTAAATACTACAAATTTTTGTAATGTAAGAATCCTAGCCTGGGGCAGAAGATGGATGATTAATTGACAAACTTTAATGGAACAACAATACACATTTCGGCTTTAGCTTCTTGTGGATGGTTTCTTCATTCAACTTTTGTTTATCCTGATATGATAATAGGTTTTGATAGCTTTAGTCTTCATGATTTATTATGTTTTGGGGTAATTCCTTTATAAATGTTTTCCATAAGTGATGCTCCAAATATTAATAGTGTGATCATCTATTCAGCTTAAATGACAAGATTTCTCTTTAATTTTTGTTGAAAGATTAAATGCAATGTTATTGCTATCAGATTTCTCTTAATGTAATTGCTTGAAATCATAAGATCAAATTAACTATTTGTATCACTCTTTCTGTTCTTAAAACTCAACTGCCAACACAATTGTTCTGCATTTATTCAGAACAAATTTAAGGTTCATTGTAGGTTTCCCTCCTAGAGAAGGTGGTTAGATGTTCTCTGATCGTACATATGTTTGGATGCCTATCATTAGTTCGCTAACATGTTAGCTCATTTATATTTTTCTGTTATTTGTTTATCACTGAAATTCGAATGTGTGGTTTGGCTTTCGACTATCCACACTTTTATGTTTTATAGTATTTTATTTTTATTAGTTTAGGATTTATAAAGAAAAAGCCAAAAAATATTTCTATGTTCTTTCTTTATCTGCTTCCTAGAAGCAATCATTTTTCACATTGATTTTCATAGGTTTTGATTAAAACTTGCAGTTTGTAAATCATGTACATAAGTGAGATTTATATATCTCTTGATTAAATATATTTACAATAGTTACATCATATATATATATATATAGTAATTAATAATTAGTTATTTATTTCATTTCTTTTTATTTGTTTCTTTAAGACCCTTAGATTGGTTAACAAAGCCATTAAACCTGTCAGAATGAGTTACACCAAACGGCTTGGGTTATTTAGACAACCTCGAACCAGACTCGTTCTTCGAATTGATGGAAAATCATTTTTTCCCGTCAACAAATGGCGCTAGAAGGAGGGCCTGAATATAATTGATGGCATGTGGAAGTTGCAAGACTCCTGCCCCACACACCCTCTCCCCTATAGTAACAAAGAGTCATTCTGACAACAACGTTACCTCTCAAACAAAAACTACCTCAAATGAAAATCCCCAAATTACCATTGAGCTAGTAACACCAAACCCTCAAGGGTCCGACATACAAGAAATTGTTTGTCAGTCACTTTTAAGGACACACAATGCTTTAGCCCAGATCAGACAACCTAGTAGGCCTCTCAATCAACCTTTAGATTTCTCGGATATCCGAGAGAAACTTGAAGGCATTGGTCTACGTTTGGATCCTTTAGGAGATAATACCATAGATCTCGACCACACTCCCACTCTTGGAGCCAGAGGATCTGGTATCCCACCTTCACCACCTCATTCATCTCCTTCCTCTTCAAGAGGGGATTCATCTGACGAAGGCAGTTCTTCATCTTAACCATATCAGCCTTTGACACCACCTACACCCATGACAAATCAAAACAATCCCACTAGACCTTGACTCAATCAAGATGTTGTGGCCATACCTGGACCCCAACACCCTTTACCTAAACACCCAGAGAAATGGCTACCTAAATTCGATCCAGACTCTAAGAAAATCGCCAAGGATCACATAAAGAAATTCATGCTAGCCATTAGACTTCGAAGTGTAGAACATGAAGATGTAGTATGTAGACCCTTTCCTTACATGTTTGAGGACAATGCCTCTACATGGTATTTTTCCCAACAACCTCACACCATTGTATTGTGGGACAAATTCGAGTCCTGTCTCCTTGAGAAGTTCGGAGATGATAAATCTCCCGAAGTCTTAGTCATGGAACTCTCCAGCTTAAAGATGAACCCTAAGGAAAAAGTAAAAGATTTTAACCAATGGTTCATCACGTTAAAAAATCAAATCCCCGTTGATTCAATGCCCGCGGAAAATCTCATTGTGGCATATTACACCAAAGCCCTACACCGGAATGTAGCAATTTGGGTTAAAAGGTCTAAGAAAACAACATTATTGGAAGCATTCGAGGAGGCAAGCCAAATCAAAAAGATATTTTGAGCCTAAAGGATAATCTTAGTAATGAGGCGAAGATAACCCCATCTTCTAAGAAGAAAATATAAATTCTTCTTAGATCCCCTCAAACCAAAACTCAATCAGAGAGATCAGATTTGGAAAGTTTACAAAAGGTTGTCCATAAATTATCAAATCAATTCGTAGACTTGAGGAGATCAGATGAGGAAGCATCTTCAAGCAAAGGAACTTACAAACCTCCTTTTAGAAAACCTTTTCCCTCAAATTGACCAAACCCAACCCCTGAAGGTATGAATTTTGAAAGCTTACAATACGCTATACAGACTATCCTTGAAGCACATGATAACTTAGTTCCCCCTAAGAATTCTAAAGATGTGGTTGAAGAAGAAACAACCGAAGAAGAGGAATCGTCTCCCAAAATCTTCGGGCATTTTTCCGACAGTATCTTTCAAGCCAATTTTGAAACTGTCCATCCTTACAATACCGGAAGCAAAACTCAGAGTAAACCCTCTTTTGAAATATGTACTAATGCGCTTTAGAAACAATTTAAACAAACTAAAACAAGATAGAATTCAGCAACCCCAAGTTTATAATATGATTTGATTGAAGACCTAAATAAAATTAGAGCTAATATTTCTGTTTACGAACTTATAAAATTTCCTTTTCTTCTGCAGAAAATGCTTCAAAACATTGCAGAAAATAGTAAAAACAACAATCTGAACAACAAGAAAATTGCAAAAATCAGTCCTAAAACACCTCAAAAGGTCCCTACTAAAACAACACTTGAACCCTCAGATAAAATAGACCTCACTGAAAAAACTGTATCAAATGTAGATAAAGTAATTTCAGGGACAACGACTAAAAATCAGCAAAGTTCTGCTATTAATATTCGCAAAAATGTCCCACCTTTTTTATTAACTTTTGAAATTTTCAATAGAAATGTACATAACTACATGGTATATTCTGGCGCATCATTAAATGTGACACCTTTGTATGTATGCCAAAAAATCAATGCTGAAGTTCAACCTTCCAGTCTAAAAATCATCCAGCTCGATCAGACGAATGTTAAGGTAATTGGTGAATTAAAAAGTGTACTTGTTAGGCTATCCTCTAGTCCTAAGGTTCACCAGATTATTGATATCATTGTTGTTGACATCCCTGAAGTGTACGGTTTATTTTTAAGTAGGTATTGGTCCAAATAGTTGCATGGATACTTTGCGATAGATTGGTCTCATTTGTGGCTACTAGAGAATGGAAAGCCAAATAGAATTAGGATTAATCGTGAGAGTTACCTCAAGCACACCATGAACGATTTAAATGATGCTAATGAACCATTTACTGCTTCCACTAATTCACTCGAAATGCAGGGAATGAACACCTTTTTCGATAACTTCATGGCAGAAACTTCTATCATCACTGATCCAGAACAACAGTCGAAACTCATGACATACACACAACCAACAACTCTACCTAATGTGCCAAACATGACCGATGAAGCTCACATATAGTCTCTCTACTTCGATGGATATAAATCTAAAGAAGGAGCTGGTGCAGGATGTGTACTCATCGACCCGACAGGTAATAAAACTTTGATCACTTGTCGATTAGAATTTGAATGTACAAACAACACCGCCGAATATGAGGCACTTCTGCAAGGACTCAAGAAGGCGGTAGATATGAATGTACATAACTTAGTGGTATTCGGTGATTTCGAAATTGTGGTCAGACAGGTAAGAAATTCCATACATTGCCTATCGCCACACCTGAAAAGTTATCAAGCCAAGGTATGGAATTTAATGCACAATTTTTCTGCATTTAACATTAAGTCCATTCCAAGATTAAACAATTTTGAGGCTGATTTGTTCGCTAACTTCACTTCCAAAATTTTTCCCGTAGAAGGTCTTTCTCCAAATGCATTTTCAATTGAGTTATTGTTCAGACCATTAGTCTCAAACAACGTCACTAACTGGAGAGTGTTCGATGATGATCAACAGATCATTAGTTTTTTGCACATGGAGGACACTTTCTGAGGTGCGATTATCGATGAAGGCACCCACAATGAAGATCTCCACAATTTCACGGTAATATCAGACTCGAGGTCTCCCGAATCAACATCAGATCAGGTAAATTCTATCCCTAAATTCGTGGTGAGATTAGAAAAGTTTTATGATTTGCATGACAAATTCAGGAAATCAGTAAATTGTAAAACAAACAATTCTTCCTTGACCCATGAAAAGTAAATCTAGGGACTAAAGATAATCCACAATGTATTAATCTGGGAATGGGATGTTATGAGCAAGAAAGGTCATCCTTTATAAATCTGGTTAAAGAATTCAAGGATGTCTTTGCTTGGATATACGATGATTTAAAAACTTTTGACCCTAACATTATACAACACATCATCCCCATGAAACCCCATACTCAACCTTTTCAGTAGAAGCTGAGAAAGATGCACCCTAAGCTTGAACCGATGGTCAAGAAAGAACTAAAAAAAATATTAAATGCAAAGATAATATTTCTAGTAAGACACACACAATGGGTATCTAATCTTGTCCCTGTAAGGAAGAAAAGTGGCGAAATTCGACTCTGTGTTGATTTTTAGAACCTAAACCGAGCGTCTGACAAAGACAATTATCGTGTTCCTCCAATGGAACAAATTCTCCAGCAAGTATCCAGTTCTGAAAGATTGTCACTACTAGACGGTTTTTCAGGGTACAACCAGGTCCTCATGTCTCCCCTAGACCAGTTGAAAACCACTTTCCGTGCCCCATGGGGTACTTACGCCTACAGAAAAATGCCTTTTGGGCTTATAAATGTTGGGGCCACTTTCAAGAGAGCAATGGATATTGATTTTCGTGGTCTCATCAATCAATCCATAGTGGTCTATCTTGATGACGTTACTGTTTTCTCCAAAAATAAGAGAGATCACTTATCCCATATGAGGTCTGTGCTACAATGATGCCGCAAGTACGACACATATCTAAATACTAAGAAGTCTATCTTTGCAGTGGAACAAGGAAAACTTCTCGGATTCATAGTATCCAGTGATGGGATGATCATCGATCCCAAAATAACTCAAGTCATTGCCAAAATTCCTCCCCCCTCCTAAAAAACATCCATGCAATATTTTCTAGGTCAAATAAATTTTGTCAGAAGGTTTGTCCCGAGTTTTTCGAAAATGGTAAGGCCATTGCAAAACTTAATAAAAAAGTATGTTCAATATCATTGGGGATCGCAGGAGAATCAATCTTTTGACTCCATCAAAAAATCCATAGTGGAGGCTCCCTCCCTAATGAGCCATGTTTTTTCACAAGATTTCACTCTTTATACGTTTGCCTCTGATCGATCTTATGCCGCTGTGCTGACCCAAAAGAATGCTGAAAGAAATGAAATTCCTATTGCCTTTATGAGCTCAACCTTCAAGGGAGCATAGCTTAATTACCCCACTGTAGATCAACAAGCTTATGCTGTTTTTAAAGCAACAAATTTTTTTCGATCATATCTACTGAAATCCAGAACTAAAGTCATTGTGCCTTACCCTGTTGTCAGAAACTTGTTAGTACAAAAGGAACTGGGTGAAAAATGATCAAACTGGATGACATCGTTACAATAGTGTGACCTCGAGATTACCCCTGCGCAAATTGTTAGAGGCCAAGGTCTATGTAAATTAGTGGCTGATTCAGTTGAAGAGCAACATAGTCAAATTAATGTTTTAACTGAAAATCAACATAGCAAAAATCAAATCTGTCGTGCACAAGATGTTTCTAATTCTTGGTTTGATGACATTAAGTTTTATCTAACACACGATTCTTCTCCTCGCCATATCGATCCGAAAAAGAGAAGAGCATTAAGAATAAAATCTACACCTTTCTAGCTGGTAAACAACGTATTATTCTGTAAATTTTTTGATGACGTCCTTATTCATTGTTTGGAAAGAGATGAAGCAGATAAAGTGTTATCTGAACTGCATATAGGAGAAGATGGTGGTCACTTCGGTGGAGACACTACTGCTCACAAAGTATTAAGAGAAGGGTACTATTGGCCCATGTTATTCAAAGATGCCCATACATTATGTCGTAAATGCATAATCTGCCAAAAGGCTTCTGGACGAGTATAGAAGGCAACATTTTCGCTGCAACTTGTTTCGGTAGATTTTCCTTTTCAGCAATGGGGTCTTGACATCATTGGGCCTATCAACCCCACTTCCTTGTAACAACATAAATACATCATTACAACGATGAAATATTTTACTAGATGGTCTGAGGCTGCACCATTAAAAGTGATAAACACCAGTCATGTAATATCTTTCCTTAATTCAAACATCATTACTCGATTTGGTATTCCTGAATGTTTGGTATTCGATAATGATTCCTATTTTTCATCCCTCGATATGAGTGCCTTTGATTTATAAAAAGGGATAAAACTGAAATATTCTGCCAGCTATTACCCGCAAGGAAATGGTTTAGCAGAATCAACAAACAAAAACCTGATCAAAATCATCAAGAGGACAGTTTCTGAAAACCACAAAAACTGGCACAACGCGCTTTTTAATGCAATCTGGGCTGATAGGGTGACTCTAAAATCACTGTTGGTAATTCCCCCTTCTTTCTCATCTATGAAAGAGAAGCAATTCTCCCTCCTCATGTCCTGCTTCCCTCGCTGCAATTATCATAGAAAGTTCAGAAAGAGGATTGTCCTCCTCTTGAAAGTCGGTTTAATGATTTATTGAAACTAAATGAAGTGAGAACACGAGCATAAGAAATACTAGATCAACATCAACACATTGTTAAAATTTGGTTCGATTCAAGTTCTGCCTCAGATAGGAATTTCAAGGTGGGAGATTTGGTTCTCAAATGGAATAAACCTCATGAAGGAAAAGGGGAACATTCCAAGTTCCAGAATATGTGGTTAGGACCTTTCTTAATCGCTGAAAAAATAGGTCCCATCTCTTTTCACCTACAGAATTTAGAGGGATAGCCATACACCTTCCCGGTGAACGACCAATCTCTCAAAAGGTATTTTTCATGATAAGTCCCAGATGCATCTCTTGTACATATTTTTTTTGTTTTGATTTTGTTTTGTTTTATGGTTTTTGTTTCTGCTTCATTTTATTTGTTTTCATTGCTTTCCAATTAAAACATGCATGTACCACAGTTTGGTTCAAGGAGGGAAACCAAAATGTCTCATCTTAAACAATAGTCGAGAACTGTCAGAACATTAGTTACTGTAATTTCCTGAAACACAGACTAGCTAAATAAGTTTTTCCGTTCACAATTGATTTCATGGTTTCACTTTATAATTATGAGCAGACACAACTCTCATTAAAGATTTTTACGCTGTCCCTGCTTTTAAAGAAAGCAACTCAAGTATGCCTTACTGTCCTTGAAGGATTAGTTTCAACAAGAAACTAATTTCAGATCATAATGAAGGTGATTAAGAAAAACATTTAAAGGCTGAAAAATAACAAATGTCCCAAAGACTAAAATTTTCAGCATCACCCCACTCTTCTGAATATCTATAAATTATATCAGATTGCGAATAATTTTCCTGTGAGTTGTGGGAAGTGTTTGTAAACCTGTCGGGATACTGAACAGGTCTGCTGGCAGTGGTTAAATGCATGCATGATGCCAAGACAACTTTGTCGGGGTGCTGAATAGGCCTGTTGGCAGCGAAGCAATGTCGGGTTCAAGAAAATTATCAGGTATAAAATTTCAATTTTTGCCTCTCTTTCTGAACTGAAATTCTTGGACAGGGTAAAGGCGTCAGAGTAGGTTAATTGAAATCCCTGCCAAGGCTATGGACGCTTGCTAGAAATAGTGTCCCTGTCAACAGTATCAGAGCCATTGACTTGAACATCATTGCTCTCATTATTTTTAATTTTGTCACCAGATTTCATTTCTCAACAGGAAGATATCTGAGGCTTGAATGTGTAAGGATCCTTGGAATGCCTGACATCCTTCAACTGTCTCTGATCTGTAATATTTCTAAGAGTTCCTAACATGAAATCATTAGTGGTGCAGAGATAACTGCTTCTCCTAGTAAGTCGCCATTGTTGGTAGCCCCACAATTTTTTTCACCTTTTAAAATCAACTAAGAAAAATCCTTGTGGCTACCTACTGTTGTAGGAAAATCTGCCTGCGGACAAGTAGATCGACCTCTAGAGCTTGACCTTAACCCTAGATAGAAAAATGCTTATCGTGGACACTGACTTCCTTTCAAATCTATCTAAGCCTAATGCATGAGAAGGGAGAATAACATAAGTACCTTTTAATCGACGTTTGTCCCTGCACGCTCCGAGTTGCGCTCCAATCCTTTT
>SNQJ01S0043362.1:21050-38549 GCA_010110895.2 Picea sitchensis
TTATAGCGCTCCTGATGTGCCTTGGGAAAGCGCCAGCGCTCTTAAGGTGAGCAACGCTCCTCCAGAAGGGATGAAGAGCGTTATAACGCTTCTGGATCATGGTGTAGGGGCGCCAGCGCTTCTCTAGATGTATTAGAGGAGCGTTCCCCTTCCAAACCACTGTTTCAGGGCTTCTTTTAGGTGTTAAGAGTTCTGTGATTCCAGTAGATCAGTTCTTGCTCTCCAAATCAGTCATATGAGGTGTCATAAGTGCCTCCTTAGTGTCGTTATCACGGCATCATGTCTGAACATTGTTTGCGACACGAATAATCAACTTGCGACACTTGCGAAAGTTGTAGGGAAGATGTGACACTTTCGACGACTGATAGGGACAATGCGACACTTATCCATCTGAGCAATTTTGACGTGTAACACCTACGCTTTGTCGCAAGTATTTTTGTTTGAAGGTAAATTGTCGGCTATAAGAGGATTGTGTCGATTGTTTTTATTTTTTATTTTTTATTTTTATTTTTCTCTTTTCTCTTTCATGCTTCATTCATGACTGAAATCATGAATGAAACATTACAATTGTGATGTGAAATGTATCTAAGGTTTATGTATCAAGAAGGGTTGATTTTCTTACAAGTCTTTTGATGATTATTGATTGCTTTGAAGTCTACGACATATCAATAAAACTTTTGTTGCTCATTCGATTATGAGATATACCTTGAGTTTTTTTTAATACACCAAGAATTGATTGCAACTAGACTATGTTTACATTTCGTTATGATTCTTGGTAGACCTATTCTTGTCATTATGCTTTGGGTTTGCAAAACATCTCTTCTCCTAGCCTTAGAAAATCAACTCCACCCTTTGCACAATTATGAAATGTGAATGCACCTGGTCGTACTCTGTACTCTGTTGATGGTGGCAGTTTGAAATCGAAAGGTCCATTATTTCAAGTTAATTCCCGGGCTTTGTTTTGTACTCTTGGAAATTCATTACACAAAATGCCTGATTCTCGTATGAAACCCCTCATTCCTTCATTTAATTTCACGAGGGTAATAGTGGGTTTTATTTCCTTGGTTTTTTCCCTGGTTCTTCCTGTTTTATGAAACCCTTCATGATTACAGTGATTTCTGTCTGCCCTCGTGACTTCTTGATTGAATCCATATGGCCCTTGTCGTCCATGTCGAACCAAATGTCTTGCAAACCCTGCTTCTGTATGACAATGCAAGGGAAGACCTTAAGGGTCAAGGTTGGCTTGAGTTTCTCGAGAAATTTCAAGGTTACAACTTGCAAGTAGCCCAGGAGTTCACTCTCTCTTTCGATGTATGCCAAGCCAAAGTGGGTGACATTCAAATCAAAATCACCGAGGAGTTTTTGAGCCAAGCAATAGGTCTTCCCCTTAGCGGGAAAAAATGTTTTAAGAATTCCAAGTTAGAGGAGGTGCCGTGGAGTTTGTTCTTTACCTCTCATAAAATCCAGTGCTGTGATAAAGAAATGCCTATATCTTTGTTAAAGACTAGGTGGCACGGTTTATTGGCAGTTTTAAGGTAGTTCGTTACATGTGAAGGTCGCTTCGGCCTCGTTTTTCTTTACCACATAAGACTGTTAATGAATTTCATCGGTTTCCAGTTGAACATGCCTTTCTATTTATTGAGAATTTTATATAAAATGGCCAAGAGGTATAAGAGACAGTGTTTGAATTCCAGTTTATTCCATCATGGGTTGATCAAAATGTTGTTAGTCCATCATTTAAAATTGCAGGGCGACGATTGGGATACTTTACTATCTCGAAATGAATTTTTTACATCCAACCCCGTAGAGGTTGATAAGCCCATGTTAGAAGAAACCCCTATCCCTTCCGTTGACAGAACAATATTCTCATCCAAAGAATCCTGTGATAGGGCCGCGCTCGATGAGCCTATGTTAGAACAACATGATGCTGACCCTACAATATTTGAATCTCCTGAGTGTGAGAAGGATGTGTGCCCTAATACTGTGGCAAAGAATGACAATAAACTCTCACACAATTTGTCTAGGAAGAATCCGAACTTAGGGTTTGTTAACAAAAGAGCTGGGATATTGATCTCAAGGATTTTGAGAATAAAATGAAAGCTCATGTGAGCTCGATCAAAGCGATCAAGATCCATGAGAGCTCCGATTCTGAGATCAAAAAGTTATTGGAGGAGGAAGACCCAACTTACCATAAATCGAATACGAGCTAGGCTTATTATTTTGTAGGTAATCAACCACCAAGCCTTAAACATAACAAAGATTTCTCGGGGATCAAACTCAGCCAAAATCCCAGAGTGGATAGTGGAAGTGTTTTTACGCACAGTCATATGTCTCCTCAATCAACTGTTTTAGATCCAAAGTGTGAGGTGTGTTTATTTTGGATAGACAAGTATTGCACAGAAGTCCCCTCCCTTCAAGTGAAGATCAATACCCTCACATCTCAGATTGCCTCATTAATAAGTGAAAACCACAGACTCAAGTTCGGTGCATTAAGGCAAGGGAAACACTTGAAAAGAACTGGAAATATAATAATAAAAAATGTTGAGCGTGTTAAAGATGTGATTAACTCTGAAGCCTTATGATTCAAATTTAGCATTTAGTTGAAAGGTAAAGATTTGTTTTTTATCTTAGTTGTGTTTTTATTTATTTATTTCTATTAATATAGATTCAATTTGATTTCTGTTGTTTAAAATTAGACTAGCTACATAATCAACAAATTCTGTAGCCAGTCTGTTCTCATTCGAAATCTTGGAAAATATTGGTTAAATTAATATCTAAATTTCTTCATTTCGTTTTTCCTTTCAAGATATCGTGCAACTTGTGGAGATATAATGATATGGAGCATTTCAGGGGTTATTATCCATTTCTTTGGCTCATTTTGTAAACAGAAACAAACCTTTTTTTTAATCTTAAGAGATACAGTTTGATATTGAGTGGTTTTATTACCCTCTATTTTTGTTACTAGTAAATCATCCTGGGATTTGATTCTATCTTAGAAGATAGGATGCTTAGTTTGCCTGAACTCTTTAAATACTACAACTTTTTGTAATGAAAGCATCCTAGCCTAGGGCAGAAGATGGATGATTAATTGTCAGACTTTAATGGAACAACAATACACATTTCGGCTTTAGCTTCTTGTGGATGGTGTCTTCATTCAAGTTTTGTTTATCCTGATATGATAATAGGTTTTGATAGCTTTAGTCTTCATGATTTATTATGTTTTGAAGTAATTCCTTTATAAATGTTGTCCATAAGTGATGCTCCAGATATTAACAGTGTGATCATCTATTCAACTTAAATGACAAGATTTCTCTTTAATTTTTGTTGAAAGATTAAATGCAATGTTATTGCTATCATATTTCTCTTAATGTAATCGCTTGCAATCATAAGATCACAGTAACTATTTGTATCACTCTTTCTGTTCTTAAAAATCAACTGGCAACACAATTGTTCTGCATTTATTCAGAACAAATTTAAGGTTCATTGTAGGTTTCCCTCCTAGAGAAGGTGGTTAGATGTTCTCTGATTGTACAGATGTTTGGATGCATATCATTAGTTCGCTAACAGGTTAGCTCATTTATATTTTTCTATTATTTGTTTATCACTGAAATTCGAATGTGTGGTTTGGATTTTGACTATCCACACTTTTATGTTTCATAGTATTTTCTTTTTATTAGTTTAGGATTTATAAAGAAAAGACCAAAAAATATTTCGATGTGCTTTCTTTATCTTCTTCCTAGAAGCAATCATTTTTCACATTGATTTTCGTAGGTTTCGATTAAAAATTGCAGTTTGTAAATCATGTACATAAGTGAGATTTATATATCTCTTGATTAAATAAATTTACAATAGTTACATCATACACACACACACACACACACACATATATATATATATAGTAATTAATAATTAGTTAGTTATTTCATTTCTTTAAGACCCTTAGATTTGCTATTAGAGCCATTAAAGCCGTCAGAAAGAGTTACACCAAACAGTTTGGGTTATTTAGACAACCCCGTACCAGACTCGTTCTTCCAATTGATGGATGGCCATTTTCGCCCATCAATAGTATGGTATAGTATGATATTGATATTGGTATGGTATTGGTATTGGTATGCATATCATTGCCATGCAATGATATGCAATGGTATTGGTATGCATATCATTTCCATGCAATGATATGCATTGGTATTGGTATTGGTATTGGCATGCAATGGTATTGGTATTGGTATGCAATGGTATGGTATTGGTATTGGTAGTTGTATTGTTATTTGTATGCAACGGTATGGTATTGGTATTGGTATTGGTATTGGTATGGTATGGTATGGTATGGTATTGGTATAGTATGGTATTGGTATTGATATTGGTATGCAATGGTATTGGTATTGGTATGCAATGGTATTGGTGCACAATGGTATTGGTATTGGTATTGGCAATGCATAAGGGTATTGACAATGCATATTGGTATTGGTATTGGTAATGCATATTGGTATTGGTATTGGTATTGGCAATGAAATGGTATTGGTATTGGTATGGTATAGTATGGTATTGGTATTGGTATGCATATCATTACCATTGCATATCATTTCCATGCAATGGTATGGTATTGGTATGGTATTGGTATTATTATGATATGGTATGGTATGGTATTGATATTGGTATGGTATTGGTATGGTATAGTATGGTATTGATATGCATATCATTTCCAATGCATACCAGTGCCATGCAATGTTATTGGTATTGGTATGGTATGGTATGGTATTGGTACTGGTATTGGTATTGTATTGGTATGCATATCATTGCCATGCAATGGTATTGGTATTGGTATGGTATGGTATTGGTATTGGTATTGGTATTGGTATGGTATTGATATTGGTATGGTATGGTATGGTATAGTATGGTATTGGTATGGTATTGTTATTGGTATTGGTATTGGTATTGGTATGGTATAGTATTGGTATGGTATTGGTATTGGTATGGTATTGGTGATGGGCATGTTGGTATGGTATTGGTATGGTATTGGTATTGGTATTGGTATTGGTATTGGTACAGTATTGGTATGCATATCATTGCCAATGCATACCATTGCGATGCAATGGTATTGGTATTGGCATTGGTATTGACAATGCATATTGGTATTGGTATGGTATGGTATTGGTATTGGTATTGGTATTGATATGCATATCATTGCCAATGCATACCATTTCCATGCAATGGTATTGGTATTGGTATTGGCAATGCAAATTGGTATTGGTATTGGTATTGGCAATGCAATGGTATTGGTATTGGCATTAGCAATGGTGTTGGTATCGGTATGGTATTGGTATTGGTATGGTATGGTATTGGTATTGGTATTGGTATTGGTATTGGCATTGGTATGGTATTGGTATGGTATTGGTATGCATATCATTGTGAATGCATACCATTTCCATGCAATGGTATTGGTATTGGTATGGTATGGTATTGGTATTTGTATTGGTATTGGCAATGCATATTGGTATTGGTATTGGTATTGGCAATGCAATGGTATTGGTATTGGTACTAGAAATAGTATTGGTATCGGTATTGGTATGCAATGATATGGTATTGGTATTGGTATGGTATTGGTGTTTGATCCCAAGCTAATTTTGACTTGTGGCCCTATTTTCCCTAATTTATTAGATGATAATGGATTTGATTGGTGTGATAACAATTAATGGCATTGTTGTGTAACAAGATCTAGAGGATACCATGGAAAGAGGACGTGGATGCCGTAGACCTACTAAATCGTAGAGAGGAAAGTGGGTGGAAGAGGATATGGCAACAAAATATGCAGATACAATAAAGGTAAGAATAAAAAGCAACATCAACCAAAGGAGGAAGATCTTTATGAATTCACAAATGCTACAACATAGAAGAGATAAAGTCATTTCTTTTCCATGTGGCCTTTGAGCTCAAACTTATTGGTTGAAAATGCATAAGAATGGTGATTAAATGTGATTCTACGATCAAGGGAAAAGTTTGAAAATTAAGGTGGCCATGTGGGATATGGATGTTGGATACTTTTCTTATTGAAATTTTGGCTCGACATAAATACCTAGGGTCATAAAATTGTTTTTTTTTTCAACTCCAAAACATGATATCAATATGTCAAAAATGTGACTAAGGTGAGGTTTTTTGTTGCATAACATATTCATTGAAATAATATAATTGGTGTACTAAACATTATTGACTATGTTGTGTATTACAGGAGCTAGATGAGGTCATGGCAATATATTGTGTAATATCAAATGAGGACACAATGGATGACGCATGACATCAAGTACTCTAATTTTGACTTAACTTAGGAAAAATTAATCTGATGGAATTTTCTGAAACGTCCATGTGTTTTTTCACGAAATTATTAAATTTTATAGTGTATTATCAAATATTGTCAGAAATTAATGCAAGTTGTTGATTATTTTATATGGAGATTGGAGAAAATGTAGAGCTTGAGAATTCAACTAGAAAAAGAAAAATATATGTACGTGGACGTGGACATAAAACTATTAAATCACATAGAGGACAATGGGTGGAAGATGATATGACAATGGATCCTACAGACACAACAAATGATTGCAATGAAAAAGAGGTTGGTCTGGACTATAGTACACAGGATGAATACTTTGAGAAAATTGTTGTTTGTGGATGTTCTGTATGTCGTGGAAAGAAACAATTCAAACGAGCGATTGTACAAAGACATTACATAGATGATGAGATTCTAGTGGGTAGTATTCCTCCTACAATCAATTCAAATCCAATTGGAATTGTTGTAAGGAATTTTCCAATTTGATATAAATAATATGTATACTTTTAAACATTGTTTTATATTATTTAAATAATTAATTTTTTTCTTAATAAATACTTGTAGGATAAAGTTATTGGTTTAAAGTTTCCTGTATCATCAACTTCTATCCTAGAGGGATATGATGATTTATCAGATGATACATATAACAAAAATATGTGCACACATACCATAATTGAAGATGAGGATTTGATGAAAACAAGTAACAAAACAAGAGCTGCTTTAAAGATGCATAATTTGCTTAAAGACAAGGGGAAGGTGGACTACTTACCCTATGTGAATATATGTGATGGAGATGATGAATTTCCCCTGAGTTTGAGATCAATTTACAAAGAGACATTTGATCGTCGATTATATTGTGCTTGGCCCAGTGATCAACCACTACCTAGAGTGTATGAGGTGTTTCAATTTTGGGGATACAACTACATGATACGACCCTCCAATATTCATGGAGAAAATATAGGCCTCTTTATTGTCCAAAATGTCCATGTGGGATCTAAAAATAGAAACAATTCACAACAAACCACTAGGATATTAATGCCATATTATGGTCCATCATATTAGAGTGGTGAATGGAAAAGGCTAGAATAATATAAGCCTAGCATGTTAGAATATGGTCTAAATTCGAATATGTATACTCATTGTATCCAATTGGAAAGTGGAAAAGAAATTAATAGAGGTCATATTATGTATATAGATGGACGTGCATACACACACCAAAATATTGCAGGTTTTATAAATAGCAGTAAGGGAAGAGACCCTAATGTAAGAACGAATTGTCAATTTGTTGAAGTTATAAATTATAAATATGGAGATATGGAAAGAGAGATTGATAGATTGATAATGGTTGAGGCTATTATGGACCTTACCATTGGGGACGAGTTATTGATTAATTACACCTTATTAAAACACACTCCTGCATGAAAGAAAAGGGAAGAACTAGGTCTCCCTAAGGATGTTCATAAGAGAAGAAAACCAAAGAATAATCAATGAGTGTGGATTGACATTTTATACACTATGTTGTCGAAATTGTGTTTTATTTTAAATTATTGAATAAAAAAAGTAGTGTATAATATCATATTCCACTATTCAATTGATGTATATATGTTCATACATTTTATATTCTTATTGGTTAAAACAATATATTTGATTATATTTCTTTGAAATTGATACAATTTTGATTTATCCAATTCTTTCCAAACATTAAATAATGCTTGTGTATGTTTATAGGTAGAATACATTGATGATACACCTACTAATACCCAAGATCAAACTGGGTTATTAATATTTGGACAGGATGATCCAAACCATCCTTTAAACCATACCAAGGCAAAAAGAGCAACATTGAAGAGAATACTACCAACTGATAAGCTTGAAGAGATGATGAGATTCACATACAATGATGACATGCCACATAGCTTTAATGATGATGATGATAGTGAAAATGAAGTGCATGAAGAAGGATTGAATGAAATGCTTACATGTTTCTCTGGGGATGGAAACAATGATGATGATAATGATCATATGGTTGAAAGTAACGATGATAGTAGGGGTAATTACCACCATCGTAATCTTGATGATAAAAACATGAAAGAATCAATCAAGCAAGCTGCGAAGACACCAGTGTTCATATTGGTTGCAAGTAGAACCTCAAAACTTGCATGCACATTGATATTATTAGAAATCAAATCACTATTTGGTTGGTTAGACAAAGGATTCACTACCCTACTGAAGTGAGTTGAAATTAATTTCTTACTCTTCATTGTCAATTGGTGTATGTAATTCATAAACATTCATCAACTACATTTATATTTCTTTAATGGGATTTTATAAAACATATATTGTATATAAACAATAGTAGTATAGATTGACATATCAAACATGTTCATCATAAGTCAAACATTTAATTCATTTAATCTTTGGCAATCTTACGAGGAACTAAAATCTAAAATATTCCTTGAAGAGAATGTGTTACCATCAACTTGCAGAGAAGCACATAAGTTGTTGGATGAGTTGGGAATTGAATATAAGAAATTTCCTTCATGTAAAAATGACTGCATTTTATATAGAGATGAATATCAAAACATGATAGAATTTCCTGTATGCAAAGAGAAGAGATATCATACAAATGTACAAGGTCCTACAGTTCCAAAAAAGGTTTTACGTCACATGCCAATTATACCTAGACTTCAATGAATCTTTCGTTGCAAGTCACATGCATAATTGATGGAATGGCATGAAAAGAACATGAGTAAATATGGATTCATGCGAATTATGGTCGACTCCAAAGCAATGAAACACATAGAGGAAAAATGGCTAAGTAAATTCAAAGATGAACCACATAGTATTAGGTTTGGTCTTGCAATTGATGGAGTGTGCCCATTCTATTTCCTCAGGTCAAATTATAGTGTTTGTCATGTTAGATTGATAGTATACAATATTCCACCATTGATGAGTGTTAGAAAGGAGAACCTTGTGCTGACTCTCATTGTTCCAGGAAAACATCAAGTCAAAAGTATGGATGTTTGTATTGTGCCTTTTATTGATGAGATGCAACTACTATGGAAATGCATAAGAATGTATGACATATCACATCCTCCATCAAATAGGTCCTTCATGTTGTATGGTGTGTTACATTGGACTATTTGTGATTTCCCAGGACTCGGTCTCTGTTCTGGTAAGATAAAATATTTACGTATTCACACTCATAATTTAATTTCATCCCAACTTTCATACTTACTTTTATACTATTATTATGATTCTATTAACATTAATTATTGAATTGTAGGGATTCAAACAAAGGGGATATTTGCATGTCCAATATGTGCAGATCAATTTCAAGGGAGGTATTCTAAATATCAACATAAATTTATTTACGCAAACAACAAGGTTTTTCTACCAACATATCATAATTTTAGAAATCGTCTAAAGAATCAATTTGATGGAAAATTTGAAAATAGAGGCCCTCCCATGATTATGGGTCTAGGTGATTGGATTAACAAGTATGAAGATGATGAATTGAAAGGTTGGGAGGATTTTTTTGATTGAGGTGAGTCAATTGAAGAACCAGAACAAGTTGTAGTTAATATGCCAGAAGGAATGAAAAGGAAATCCATATTTTATGAGCTCCCTTACTGGAAGGATATATTAATGTCTCACCTATTATATCCTATGCACATCTTCAAAAATGTCCCAGATTATATATTTCGACATATATCAAGCAAGGAGAAGGACACCTCGTATTCAAGGAGAGATATTGCTCTTTTGTGTAACAAATTTGATAGAAGACATTTGTGTCCAAATAGGGAAAATGAAACATATGCAAAAGCTCCATGGATTTTGAAAAAAAAGAGCTAGATCAACTAAAATATGTCATTCGTTCAATAAGGACACCTATTGGCTATTGTCATAATTGGATAAAACTTTTACAATTGATGGACATATCACAGGATTTAAAACACATGATTTTCATAACTTTTTGAAGGTATTATATATCATCATTTAAGTTTTACTCGTAACATTGATTTAGTACCAAAAATATTTTGATATTTTGTTGTGTGAAAAATTACTAATGACCTCTGATGAATGTGTTTGATAGTATATCATGCCATTGGAAATTAGGGGGGATTCATGTCTTACCATTGACTTAAGGAATTCCATAATTTGATTGTTAGCATTTACAAGGTATGTGGTATGAAATGTTCATGTGTGAGAGACATAGATATATTATATTCCATTTTAATTTTTCACTAAAGGTTCATACTAATTTACTATTCTTATATTAGGTGGGTAACCTCCAAGGAGATCCATGAATGTGAAGTACCAAAATGGAAGAAGGAAATTACAGAAATTGTATGTGTATTTGAGAAGGACCTCCCTACAAGTTTCATGGACCTACAAGTCCATTTACTTATACACCTAGTTAATGACATTGAATTGGCGGGTGTCGTATCAATGAGTTGGATGTTTTTCTTTGAGAGGAATATGAAAACTCTAAAAGGATATGTTCGACAAAAGGCACATCCAAAGGGTTGTATGGCTAAAGGGTATGTATTGAATGAAGCATTTTTATTCCTATGTGAATTCCTTGGGAAGGATTTTGAAGATGGGCCACGCTTCTAGGATGAAGAATGAACATAAGATATTATTGATGGAGAAAAAACACAATCTAATGGTGTTCAAGTATAAATTAGTAAGTAAATTCATGATCATTAATGTGGTTGTGTTCCCTTGCAATCATTAATTTGCTCTGTAATTTATTTGTCAAATTAACTGAATAACATTTGGAGTTTGAAATAAACATGTTGACATGTAATAGGTGTAGGTGGGAGTGCAATACTCAACAAGTTCATTATGTACCACATGGGGTTTATGAACAAATGGATTGATTTGCATGATAAAAAGAGAGAAGAAGTGTTAGAATCAAGGAGAAAATTTAAGAGATCCAACCCAAGAAACACTCCACTTCCCAGTGATCTTCTTGGGGAATGGGAAAAAGATTGCACTCTAGAATGGGTTACTGAACAAATTCAAAATCAAATAGAAGATGCATGTATAGATTCAAACACAACAAAAGATGAAATCAACATGTGTAGAGGATTTGAAAGAAAGTTACAGTTGGAATTTAAAAAAATGTTGTTTCCTTACAATTTTGACACTATTAACTCTTTTAATATTCATCATTATATTTGTTTTCAATGAAATAAATGGTCTTTCATAGGAGAGGAAATATCCTGCAATGTGGGCATATGGATGACATTATCATGTAGAAAGTGTAGATGTAAAGAGTTGATCATTTGATTGTGGCATCATGGTTGATTTCAAGTAATCCAGTCGAGCAAGCTCAAAAGATAAGAGTATTATCGAAGGGAATCTACAATATGTTGGAAAAATCCAAGAAATTATTGAGTTGGATTACCGCTCTTTTAAATGTTGTATTTTTAAGTGTAGATGGTATGAAGCATTTAAGAGGACACAAAGACATGATACCTRTAGTGGTTAGTTTTCTATAGATTCCTCGAGGTTCAATCCAGAGGATAAGGAGCCCTATGTTCTACCAATTCATTGTGAGCAGGTATTTCTTTAACTCAAATAAGAAGAAATAATGATTATTAATCTATTGATTCATAGTTTATTRCGATAATATATGTGTTTATTAATAAATAAAAGTGTTATAAGATATGTCTAATATATGTATGTTGTTCATGTGTAGGTATTTTTCTATGAATATATTTTGGACCCRAAATGGATATTTGTCATACATTATGATCCAATATTAAGGCATGTATTTGACGATGCATTAGTGGATATTGAGAAACACAATAATGTCCAAAAAATCGAGAGGGAGGGATTAGAGAACATCGAAGAAATTAACATCCATGATGATGTTTAAGATGGTTATGTTCAAGCAAAAGAAGACAACAATCCAGAGTTAGATGATTTTATGGAAGACAACAATATGGATGGTATAGAAAATGATGATCCAAATTATACATCTGGTAACAATATAGATGGTCTATAGTCAAATTTCAATGATGATGAAGATGATGAAAATCAAGAAGAGGATGATGATAATATTAAATACTTGAAAGAAAATTTGAACATTGACAATGATAAACTGGATGAGATTGTTGCAGACAATAATGTTAATGACCAAGACTTCTAAATTTTCAGAGTTATTTGTAATCCAGTTTTTAAAATGATGATTCTTATGGCCAAAAATTTCATGAAATGCTTCAGTATTATTTCTGACGATACACATTACCTTTTTGCAATATCCTTAAAGTGTTCAATATTTTCTATGAATTGTTGGCAAAAAAAATAGGATTACTTATATAAGAGTTAGCATGGTTAGTGGTCATTTATTGGAAATTGTTAAAAAATATAATTAAATATATCATATATGCAAATCAATGTAAATCTAGAAAATTAGGATAATTTATGTATCCAAAGTTTATTCATTGATTTATATATTAAAAGTCTTCGAGGTGTAGGATAGTTGGTGACGAAGTGTGATATTAAGGCACTTTGTGATGTTAAAGTCATCGATTCAAAACTTGTGGGGAAACAAAATATATCCATGTTAAGGGTTGGCGTGGCTCAGGCTAGGTGTGATCCCCAGGTGATTTTGACAGATTATATGCCCATGATTCATGGTTTCTCAAGCCACAGGCTAATCCTGTAGGTCACAGACAAACTAGAAAACAAAAAAAAAATGTATTTTAAAACAAATTGAAATATTTCACTAAGCCTAAACCTAAGACCTTAACCTTTATACCATCTAACCCCTAACCCCTTCAAACATGGACGATATTGAAGATTATTTGGGGAAATTAGACATCCTTGAGTCTTGAAACCCTCCCATACCATCAAGCGACATGTGCCGAGTATAACCATGTCAAATTTCGACGCATACAGGCACAATTTGGAGAAATTTCAATGTTGGCCTTATTCACTGGTAACCATTTAGGGTCGATTGATGTCATTAAGCCCTTCACCCGATATAATACTTAACCCATTAACAATTAAACCACTTTCATGTTGGACCCTATAAAATTCCTTTGGGCTGTCTCAACTTAATAGAATCATGGTTTATTAATCATCTTGAATAATGCCACAAGAAACAAACAAATACATGGAAATTGGCATCTTCATTAGGTTTTGTTGTAAAAATGTGTATGTTAGGTTTGATATTTGTTGGCATGGATTAGGGATGATTTTAAGGATGGGAATATATTTTAAAATGTAGAAACCTTGGCGAATCATACTAATCCTTCATATGCCAACTATAAATGTTTGGCAATATTTTTGTAAAAATATTCAAATTTTTAAATATTTCATATAGTTTTTATAAAATTTTGGCGATTTTTAAGGTAAAATAAATTTATCCTATAGAATTTGAGCGAGTCATTTTTAAAATAGAAAATCTCATTTTTGGAAAAACCATGGAAAATTAGCCCATGAGGGAAATTTAGCCCCTAAAATCATCCCTAGCATGAATGGAGAAATTGGGTCATGATGAATATGATGATGATGGTGATGGAAATGAAAATCATGATGATGTCAATGATGAAGATAATTATTCCCCTAAGTCTTAAAAACCTTCCATACCATCAAGGCATGCGCCTAGTGTAAACATGCAAAATTTCAACGCATACGATCACATTTTGAAGAAAATAAAACATTGGCCCCATTCACTACTCACTGTGTAGGGTCGGTGGATGACATTGGTGATGGGCGTGTTGGAAGTTCCAAGAAATTTAATGAGAGTTCCGAAAAATATTCTATAGAGGGGAATGATGAATGATGACAATGAGATCAACGTGCATGATGAACATCGAGAAAAACATGGATGATCTCGAATATTATGTGGGGAAACCAAGCATACTTGAGTCTTGAAACCCTCCCATACCATCAAGTCATGTGTCTAATCTAAACATGTGAAATTTTGATGCATACAGGCACAAGTTGAATAAATTTCAACGTTAGCCCCATTCGCTGCTCACTATGTGGGGTCGGTGCATGAAATTTGTGATGGGTCTATTGGAAGTTCCATGTCAAATTTAAAGATAGTTCCGACAACAATTCTATAGAAGGGAATGCTGAATGATGGAAATGATATGTGCATGATGGAACATATTGAAGAAATTTCAACGTTGGTCCCATTCACTGCTCACTATGCAGGGTCGATGCATGAAGTTTGTGGTGGGTGAATTGGAAGTTCCATGACATTTCAAGAAAGTTCCAACAAAGATCATATAGATGGAAATGACAAATGATGACAATGAGACATCCATTATGAACATTGATGCAAACATGGATGTTCTCAAATATTATGATGGGACATCAGGCATCCTTGAGTCTTGAAACCCTCCCATACCGTCAAGGCATGTGTCTAGTCTAACCATTTCGAATTTCTACACATACATGCAAAGTTAGAAGAAATTTCAACGTTGGTCCCATTCACTTCTCACTGTGAGAGGTCGATGTAAGATGACATTAGCGATGGGTGTATTGGAAGTTCCATGAAATTTCAAGAGAGTTTTGACAAAGATTATATAGATGGAAATAACGAATGATGATAATGTTGATGCAAACATGGATGATATCAAATATTATATGGGGACATAAAACATCCTTAAGTCTTGAAACCCTCCCATACCTTCAAGTAAACTATCTAGTCTAACCATGCCAAATTTTGACGCATACGGGCACAGATTGAAAAAATTTCAACTTTGGCCCCATTCACTGCTCACTGTGTGGGTTCAGTGGAAGAAATTTGTGATAAGTGTATTAGAAGTTCCATGTCAAATTTCAATATAGTTCTGACAATGATTCTATAGAAGGGAATGACGAATGATAACAATGAGATGTGCATGATGAACATTGATGAAAATGTGGATGATCTCAAATATTATGTGGGTACATCATACATCCTTGAGTCTTGAAACCTTCCCATACTGTCAAGGGTTGTGTCTAGTCTAACCATGTAAAATTTTGATGCATACAGAAACATATTGAAGAAATTTCAACGTTGGCCCCATTCACTAATCACTATGCGGGGCTGATGAATGACATTTGTGGTGGGTGAATTGGAAGTTCCATGACATTTCAAGAGATTTCCAACAAATATTCTATAGATGAAAATGTCGACTGATGACAATGAGACGTTCATTATGAACGTTGATGCAAACATGGACGATCTCAAAGATTATATGGGGACATCAAACATCCTTGAGTCTTGAAACCGTCCTATACCATCAACGCATATGTCTAGTCTAACCATGTCAAATTTTGATGCATACATGCACATACTTAATAAATTTCAATGTTGGTCCCATTCATTTCTCACTGTGAGGGGTCGGTTGAAGAAAATATTTGTGATGGGTGTGTTGGAAGTTCCATGGCATTTCAAGAGACCAGTTCTGACAAAGATTCTACATATGGAAATGATGGATGATGACAATGAGACGTGGACAATCTCAATGATTATGTGTAGGGTCGATGGATGCCATTAATCCCTTGACCATATATAAACCCTAATCAATTAACCATTAAACTACCTAACCCCTAAGCCCCAAATCCATTATCCATTGACCCTTAATCCATTAAACTGTAATAGTCAAAGATACAATAGGAAATAAAACATTAATTGCATAGTCAATATCCAACAGGAAATAAAACATTAATTGCATGCAGACTATAATTCCAATGCCCCAACAACACTACCGAATATGAATCTTTATTACAAGGATTGAAAAAGGAAGTAGACTTGAAAGTAAAGAAAATTAAGGTATTTGGTGATTCTAAAATTGTCATAAGACAGGGAAGAAACACCATCCATCATCTTTCACGTCATCTCAAACATTATCAGTTAGAGGTATGGGAACTAATCAAATGTTTTGATGCATTTAATATTAGTTTTGTTCCTCGCTCATTGAACTATGATGGTGACTTACTAGCAAATGTTGCATCTAGATTAATAATTTCATATCAATTGATTCCTGACACTTTCTCTATTGAACTTTTGTATAGGCCTTCAATTCCCGAAAATATCACTAGTTGGAGAGTCTTTGATGAAGATCAACAAATTATAAGTTTATTACACCTCAAATATACATTCAAAGACTTTGTTATATATGAGGGTAAACATGATCTAACGGTGAACTTAGACGCTATTGATCAAGCTCAACAAAGAAGTCAATCGAGTTCAACCAACAACATCGTCAAGAATGTAGTGAGGATGGAGAAATTTTATGATTTCCAAGAAACGTTCAAGAAGGAAACAAATTGCAAAACCAACAACTCATCAATGGAGTTTGACGTGGTAAATATGGGAACAAACACTGCACCTCAAAATACTAATATGCGAAAGAATTTTTCTTGTGACGAAAGAAAATCTTTCATCAAAATGTTCAAAGAATATAAAGACATCTTTGCCTGGACATATGAATACCTAATGACTTATGACACCAAGATCATACAACACATCATTCCAATGAAGCCTCAAACAAAACCTTTTCAACAAAAGATGAGGAAAATGCATCCTAGACTTGAGTCACAAGTCAAACCAGAGATGAACAAGCTATTAGATGCTAAGATTATATTTCTAGTCAGACATAATCAATGGATTTTGAACTTGGTACCTATTAGAAAAAAATGGAGATATAAGACTTTGCATTGATATCGGGAACTTGAACATAAACTATGAGAAAGAAACTATCTAGTGACCCCTATGGAGTAGATCTTGCAATGTGTATTCAGTTCATAAATTCTCTCACTATTGGATGGTTGTTCGGGCTATAATCAAGTCCTAGTTTCCCATGATGACCAACTAAAAATTTCTTTTCAGACTAAATGGGGAACTTATGCATACATGAAGATGCCATTTGGTATGATCAATGTTGGGGAAACTTTCCAAAGAGCAATGGATATAGATTTCAGAGGCCTGATTGGAGACTATGATATGGTGTATCTAGATGACATTACTATATTCTACAAGAATAAGGAAGACCATATATCCCATTTGAGAAGAGTATTCAACATGAGCAAGAGGTATGGTATTTCCCTCTATCCCGAAAAATCTATTTTTGCAGTTGATGAAGGAAGAATTTTAGGATTCATAGTTTCAAAGCATGGTATGAAAATCTAACCTAATAGGACTGAAACTATAGCTAAAA
>SNQJ01S0043362.1:44848-55291 GCA_010110895.2 Picea sitchensis
TTTTTTTTCTGGATTAATTCGTGTTTTATCTTGAGTGATATATGACTCATGTAACATCTCATTATGGCAAGTCAGTATACTAGAATACCTAAGGGCTCTGGCTACTTTCAGTTAGCCTCTGCACTTGAAACCTCTTCTCTCCAAGAAAAAGTCTTGGTAACAGACACTACCCATCACACTAGTGAAGACCATAGCCTTGGGTATGAAGAGATATACATAATTTTAAATATTGGATATTTTTCCCTAGAAGAAAAAAACCTAGAGGTATACCAAAACATTCAAAAAAGAAACATTTATCTAGTCCCTACTCAACCGACCCCTTTTCCCTACAACGAATCAACTCAGTGGTGCTTCAAGCAATTTGAACCTAGCACCTGACCATCATAAGCAAGCATAGGATATTAGTAGCATACCTAAGGCTTGAAGATATCAACACAAGGTAACACTTACCCACACCTGTTTGTGCTCTCAATGAGCCATTCTTGAAAGGTTTCACCCAAATCAACAAAAGCCCAACTAAACTGATCAAACATTGGTGGGTGGATGAGGACAAGACTGTTAAGTAGGGACAAAAGCTAGTCCCAACACATAAATTTAAAACACCATACAAAATGTTGGTCACTATGCTGAACCGATTATATGGAGAGGAAAAAAACACACACTTTCAAACATATTGGCTACCATTGGCCCATACCATCATTAAAACAAGACAAGTGTTCAATTGGGAAGATATCTTGGCTTTCAACATATGCCTACACATGAAAAAAATTCCAGGTATGAGGAAGCCCTGTTTTTATATGTAAGCCTACATGATTGATGCCATTTGTTCCTCTATACAATTTATTGATCTATGACGGAACTGGGACCAAGATCAACCCCCTATACATGTGTACTACTATGAATTATGGATCATAAATTACAAAAGGTATTTTTATGACATCTGTAACTTTTTCCTCGTCCCTCTATATATTGTAATTTTTGGGTTCCCAAGGCACAAAATTTCCATTGAATCTAGGACTGGGATGAAAGGGGTAGCATATTGGTACTTATGGAAATATTACTAGTACATCAGGGTGTATGGAACCACTGGGGTCCCACACCTCTTACCCTACTTTGTCTTAGATCATCTTCTAGTGAGATAAATTGCTTACCAAACCATGCGAATAGGGGTTACCTCACTGCTTTTGAGTAGTAGCAAAAAACTATGGCCTGTGTTTCCAGTCCACATAGGGAATTGCACCATTTTTAATGGACTTCATGCAAGAAAATAGGTTGATTCCCTACAATATGTGTGCCTATTCCTAGGAGATCCAAAAGACCATGATCCACATGAGCTTGCAGTTAGCCACGTCAGGTCTGTTGGTCTCACCCATTCTAACATCCATGTGGTTGATTTTGAATAAGACATGTTTAAAGGAGTCCTATTCTATGAATATTTCCCACAAAAGTTACCCAATGATATTGCCAAACAAGAACTTGAATCTGAGCAGGAAGAAAAGAAGAGGGTAACAATTGAATAGTTTCAGAGACTTCTCCAACAAGAATAGGACAAGGTTAGAATCAAAGAACAAGAAAAGGTCAGGAAGGTATAAGATGTAAAACAAAAAAGACTTCAAGTAGATGAAGAGTACCAGAAAAGGAAAACCAAGGAGGAAATAATAAAAAGAGAAAATGAAATCAAAGTAGGGGAGGATGCCTTCCAAAAGAAGAAATATGAAGAAGAGGCCAAATGACTGGCTGATGAGGTAGAGGCTAGAAGGTTGGATGATGAAGCAGAGGCCAAATGATTAGCTGAGGAAACTGAGGCTCAAAGGAAGGTAGAAGAGCTATTGAAACAACAACAATCAAAAGAATTTAGCAAGAATCCAAACACCCCATCAATGCCAAATTTGGGTCTTGTAAACATACAACCATAGGACTGCACTCCCATCAATGCCATCCCAGGTGATTCTTCCTTCTCTTCACATGACTTGAATTTTGAAGGAATTGTAGTAGCCATTGAAGATTATTATTATGATGATAGAACGAAAAGCATTGAGAAGAGATCAACAAAATAAAAAGAGGAGAAGCCACTGAGTCCAAGTCATTTGCAGTGGGAGTAGCAGAGTGGAAGGTTGGGCCTGACCCATAAGAGAATGATGTTCAGGTAGCCTCTTGCCTCCATGCTTTCACAGGGACAAATGCCTCATCTATTCTTGAAGTGACCAATGCCTTAAGAACGACCAAGACCAGGATCACAAAGTTGGAATGATAATTGAAAAATGGAAAGAAGATCTCACTTCAGAGTTCGAAAAAGCCATGAAAGTGGATTATGCTCTCAACATAGAAAAGATAAATAAGGCATTGGCAATACATAGAGATGAGATGAACACTAAGTTTGAGAAAAATATATAAAACCAATGAGACACCCATGCTAGAGAACTAGAGTTTGAAAGACAAAGGCTCAAAAAATCTCCGAAATAAAACATGGCATAGACATTCACTGTGGAAATTGTCAAGGCCCAATCATTGGAGATAAATGAGAAACTAGAATCTAGATAGAAAGAGTTCCTAAATATGATAAGTAATATGCACGATGATTGGGATGATCAGCTAAAGCTATAGGACATGATGATGGAAATTCAAGGACGACATCAAGAAGAAAATGAGGCCTTTGAAAAAATTCTCAATTGGCAGGAAATGTGCGATGCACCCCCAACTACAATACCATGGTATGCAAGAAAAGAAAGGCTCATGTGTCAAATTTTATTCGACACTTGGAAAAATTTCTTGGATAATATTCAAATCAACCAAGAAGCCGAAAATAACACTTGTTTGAAGTTTTGGAGTAGCTCAAATAATCTCATGGAGGAATTCAAAATGCAACCTTTGTCCCCCATTGATGAAGCAACACCTGCCACTACAAGAATCGTCGAGGTGGAGGAGTGTCAGAGAGGTAGCATTGAAAGTTTAACTTAGGCCATAAAAAAATATCTGGAAGAACACTTGTTAAATCCTGCCAAACTCATCAACATAACCCAACACTTTGTGAAGAGCACAACCAAGGAGTTACAACAAGAGGTGTCCGCTAAAGTTTGCAACGGGGAATTAATCATTGAAAAAATGAAATCATGAAGGCTAGATGATATTATGAAGGATTATTCCATCTGGGAAGAATATCAAAACCAAATGCATGAGCAGAAAAATTCGTAATGAAATTTTTTTGTAATTGCTCTAGATGTCTCACTTGTTTTGCTTTATAATTTTATTTTCAATTATGAATATGAACAATCATTTTTAAAAAATTCCTTGGGCCCATGATAGAACTAGGAGAATGTAAACAGTCACTCCAATATTATAAAAAAGGAGGACTATCCATAGAACAAGGATTTTTGTTTTCGGATGTAGAGGAACAATACTATTACTGCAAGTTAATTGGAACCAGAAAGACTTTTTGAAGATTTTGGTGTTAATGTGTATGAATGAGATTTTTCTATATATGCATGTNCCACGCGGGGGAGTGCAGAGGGGGGGTACCCCCTCTGCGGGGTCTGGGGGCAAGCATCCCCCCAGTGGGGGTTCGGGGGCAAAGCCCCCGAAGAAAATTTCCTTGTAAATGTATATTGTAATTTCATTGTAAATATGGACCGTTCATTATAAGGTCGTAGATATAACGATAAAGATTATGTTAGGGTTTTTTTCCCTAGAAGGCAACCCTCTTTTATAAGGGAAATGTATTGCGGCTATGATTGATGGCGAATATTGTATTCTGAGATAGGAGACTGTGAGAGAAAGAAGAGGAAGTTACAACAAGTTTGCTGTAGGTTGTATCCCTTCATATGATGGATAATAATAAAGGAAGTTTCTGGCAATTTCTTTGGTGGACGTAGCCCACACTGGGTGAACCACGTAAATCCGTGTCTCTCTTGTATTGTGTATCTTCTGTGTTTTGTTTCTGCATTTGTTTTATGTTATTGCTCCGAGGTCCTGTTTTTTCTAACAACTGGTATCAGAGTGAAAGGTAACTCACAGGAAAAGAGGGTTCCTGGTTCGAGTGGGAGCAATATTGGAATATGGAAATTTTAGGGTCGATAAATTTAACGACCAAAACTACCAGTTATGGAAGATGTAGATTGAAGATTATTTATATCAGAAAGATCTATTCCTACCATTGGGCGAAGTAGCAAAGAAGCCGACGGCCATGAAGGATGAAGAATGGGAGATTCTTGATAGAAAGGCTCTAGGAATGATACAACTGAGCCTGACAGCGTCGGTGGCTTTCAATATTTCCAAAGAAAAGAAAACGAAGGGTTTGATGGACGCATTGGCCAAATTGTATGAAAAAACCTCGGCATCCAATAAGGTATTTCTAATGAAGAGATTATTTAATATGAAGATGTCGGAAGGTGGGTCTGTTGCAGATCATTTAAATGATTTTAATACGGTTAATAATCAACTAAGTTCTGTAAAAGTGGACTTTGATGATGAGGTCAGGGCTCTTCTAATCTTGTGTTCATTTCCAGAAAGATGGAATGGCTTGGTCATGGCTGTAAGTAACTCTGTCTCTAGTTCAAATACTCTAAAATTTGATGATGTTGTTGGTGTTATCCTTAATGAGGAAATGCGACGGAAAAACACAGGTGAGACATCAGGTAATGCATTGAACATGGAGAACAGGGGAAGACAAAAGGATAGAAGAAAGGGCTCAGGGAACCGTGAGAATTCTAGGAAGGGAAGATCCAAATCCAGACTTGGAAAGATAGAGTGTTGGAATTGTGGGAAGAAATGACATTTTAAGAAATATTGTAGAGCTCCAAAGAAACAAAGAGATGGACAACAAGAGAGAAATCAGGAAGCAAATGTAACAGGTGATGTGTTGCAAGATGTTTTCATTCTTTTTGTAGATAATATTTTTGAGTCTTGGGTAGTAGATTCATAGGCTTCATTTCATGCCACACCCCATAGAAAACATTTTCTAGATTATGTTCAAGGTGATTTTGGATAGGTTCATTTGGGTGATGATGCACCATGCAAAATTGTTGGAATGGGAAAGGTAAAAATAAAGCAACGAAATGGAAACCAATGGTTGTTGAAAGAGGTAAGACATGTTCCAGATTTAAGGAAAAATCTAATTTCAATAGGGCAGTTGGAAAGTGAAGGTTGTGTATCCATATTTATAGATAAGACGTGGAAGGTCATCAAAGGATCATTGGTGATAACAAAATGAGAGAAGGTAGGTACATTGTATTTATGTACTGGTAATACTGACTCTTCTATCTCTTTAGATTCTATAGGAGTGGATACAACACTGCGGCATCATAGGATGAGACACATGAGTGAGAAGGGTATGCAGATAATTCACAAAATAAATTTGTTGCCAGATCTTAAACAAATTGATTTGGACTTCTGTGAGCATTGTGTTTATGGAAAACAAAAGAGAGTCAGATTTCTCAGAGTCGAAAAAGAAAAGAAGAATGAAAGGTTAGATCTTGTGCATATAGATGTATGGGGACCAACTTAGGTATCATCTCTTGGTGTGTCTCATTATTATGTTACTTTTATTGATGATGCAACTAGAAAAACTTGGGTTTATTGCATTCGACAAAAATATGATGTTTTTGATACTTTTAAGAAATGGAAAGCTTTACTTGAGAATGAGATAGAAAAATGTTTAAAGTGTCTCAGATAAGATAATGGAGGTGAATATTGCAGCAAGGAGTTTGATGATTACTATTCATACCATGGGATTCATAGAGAGAAGACAGTTCCAAGAACACCATAAAAAAATGGTGTGTCAGAAAGGATGAACATGACAATCATGGAGCGTGCAAGGAGTATGAGATTGCATGCCATTTTGCCCTTACAGTTCTAGGAAGATGCTGTAGATACTGTTTTTTACTTAATAAACAGAGGACCTTCAAGCTCTTTGGATGGTAGAATTCCAGAGGAGGAATGGACAGAAAAAAAGGTAAACTATTCTTTTTTGAAAACTTTCGGTTGTGAAGCATTTGTCCATATTGATAAAGAAAATAGAACAAAGCTTGAGTCTAAATCCAAGAAGTTTACCTTTATTGGATACAGTGTTAATGATTTTGGTTATCGATTATGAGATTATGAAAATAACAAAATCATTAGGAGTAGAGATGTCATATTCAATGAGAAGGTCATGTACAAAGATCAGTTGTAGGGAAAGAAACAGGAAGAAGAAAAACAAGAATACACAGTGCTTGATGAGATCACTGAAAAAGAAATTCCAAAGGAACTTGAAAATCAAAATGTACAACAACATGAGCAGTAGGTATATCAAACACCTGCAAGTGTTGTTAGAAGATCTACCAGGTTAAGTATACCCTCCAAACGATACTCTCATTCATTGTATTATTTATTGTTGATTGATTTTGGTGAACCAGAATGTTATGAAGAGGCAATGTAGGTAGACACCAAAAAGAAGTGGGAGCAAGGCATGAAAGAGGAAATGGATTCCTTGGAAAATAACCAGACTTGGGACTTGGTTCAGTTGCCTACAGGAAAAAGAGCATTGCAGAATAAATGGGTTTACAAGTTGAAGGAAGAAGATGGAGGAGAAAAACGGTACAAGGCTAGACTTGTTGTAAAGGGGTTTGCACAAAATAAAGGTATAGATTTTGATGAAATAGTTTCTCCTGTTATTAAAATGACTTCAATTATAACTATTTTAAGTCTTGTGGCAGTAGAAGATTTGCATCTTGAACAGTTAGATGTAAAACCAACTTTTCTCCATGGGGATTTGGAGGAAGAGATTTATATGCAGCAACCATAGGGGTATGAGGTCAAAGGGAAGGAAAATTTGGTATGTAGGTTGAAAAAGAGCTTGTATGGCCTAAAGCAAGCTCCAAGGCAGTGGTATCTGAAGTTTGATAGGTTTATGACATAATAGGGTTATAGTAGATGTCATTCTGATCACTGTGTTTATTTTAAAAAAATAGAAAATGGAAGATTTATTATCTTGCTATTTTATGTAGATGACATGCTTGTTGCAGGGTCTAATATGCAGGATATAAATGTGCTGAAGAAGAAATTAGCCAATTCATTTGCGATGAAGGATTTGGGTGCTGCAAAGAAAATCCTTGGTATGGGAATAACAAGAGACAAGAAAAATCGCAAACTGACATTATCTCAGGGTGAGTACCCAGAGAATGTGTTGGAGAGGTTTAGAATGCAGAATGCAAAACCAGTTAGTACACCTTTTGCCAACCATTTCAAATTAACTAAGAAAATGTGTCCCAAGACACAGGAGGAGATAGAATACATGTCCAGGGTCCCATATTCATCAACAGTTGGCAGCTTGATGTATGCAATGGTTTGCACAAGACCATATATTGCACATGCAGTGGGAGTTGTGAACAAATATATGAACAATCCAGGTAAAGAACATTGGGGGGTAGTAAAGTGGATTCTCAGATACTTGAGAGGTACTGCTAATCAGGCATTATGTTTTGGAGGGTCAAAAATTGTTCTACAAGGATATGTTGATTCGTATATGGCAGGTGATAAAGATAGTAGGAGGAGTACCGTAGGGTATGTGTTTACTATAGGTGGAACAACAATAAGTTGGATTTCAAAACTGCAAAAGGTTGTTGCACTTTCAACAACAGAGGCAGAGTATGTTGCTGCTACAAAGGCTAGTAAAGAGATGATTTGGTTATAGAGATTTATGGAGGAATTGGGAAAGAAGCAAGAGAATAACAGGTTGTACTGTGACAGTGAGAGTTCCATTCATCTTCCAAAGAAATCAACCTTCCATTCGAAGACTAAGCATATACAATTGAGGTACCACTTCATATGATCTGCCTTGGAAGATGGACATTTGAAGTTGGAAAAGATACACGCTAGCCAGAATCCTCCAGACATGTTAACAAAGGGAGTAACCAGGGAGAAACTGAGTTCCTGCTCAGTTTCAGTTGGTCTTCAAGAATGAAGATGAAGATGAGAAGTTTTCCAGGTCCAAGAAGGTTCAGAGTCCAACATATACAACAACGGTGGAGTTGTTGAGATTAGTCTCCAAGTGGGAGATTGTTGGTTGTGGAGCCTGATTATGTTCCTGATTCAGAGGTCCTTGCTTTCAGCCATGTTTATACCCCAAAAGTATGTACACTCTTCCACGCAGGGGAGTGCAGAGGGGGGGTACCCCCTATGCAGGGTCCGGGGGGGCTATCCCCCCGGCTGGGGGGTCTGGGGGCAAAGCCCCCGATGGAAAAATTTCCTTGTAAATGTATATTGTAATTTCATTGTAAATCTGGACCATTCATTATAAGGTCGCAGATCTAATGATAGAGATTATGTTAGGGTTTTTTGCCCTATAAGGAAAACCTCTTTTATGAGGGAAATGTATTGCGGCTATGATTGATGGTGAATATTGTATTCTGAGATAGGAGACAGTGAGAGAAAGAAGAGGAAGTTACAGAGGGTTTGCTGTAGGTTGTATCCCTTCATATGTTGGATAATAATAATAGAAGTTTCTGGCAATTTCTCTGGTGGGCGTAGCCCACACTGGGTGAACCATGTAAATCTTTGTCTCTCTTGTATTGTGTATCTTCTGTGTTTTGTTTCTGCATTTGTTTTATTTTATTGCTCTGCATTCCTGTTTTTTATAACATAATCCACCCACGATCTTGAATCCAAGTGCAAGCTGGTACTCCCTGTTAAAGTCTTGATGGAAAATATAATAGATCCAAGAGGTAGATCTCTGATATATTTTATTGCAATTCTACCTCCCACCAATATCGATCCTGGGACACAATGATTTGCCAAGTACTCTTCTACATACATGGGAAGTTCCCTCTATCCAGATAAGATAACAGGAGCCCCTCTCTTTAAGAGGTCAGTTAGGAAATACACATCCTCCAACTCAATGGTAAGCAACTGTGTCCCAATTTGGAATCCTTGTTCCGCATTTTTCCACAACCCTATCATGTACTCGAGAAGGAGAATTTCCTTCTTCATCTTTTGCATCTTAAAGAACTTGAGGAGACCACAGTTCCTCAATGCGTCCCTTGATCGGGGACTTTGCAAAGAAACCACATCATTGAGCTGATGTTGTCTTTCTTTCCACCCGATCTTGTCTTTTTCCAAATATAAATCGCAACCAACATCAACAAAAGATCTTTAGTCGTGCCACATCGACAATTTTTGGGTAATTCAAAGCTTTAAAAAATCACTTTTCTTGTGTTTGTCATGCCCACGCTCCCTTAGGCCATTGATCAGAGCACTAACACTCCTCCAATGGGCTTACTAGAGTGTTAACTTTCCAACTAGCACTCCCCTTAGCTTGTTAGAAGAGCGCTGAGTTTTTTTGGGCATTTTTTTTTGCAGCTCCCCCTTAATCATTCGAACAGAGTGCTAGTGCCCTCCCAACAAGCTCACTAGAGTGCTCAATTTTCGAGCAACACTCCCCTATCCTTTTAGAGGAGCGTCGAGCCCTTTTTTTGGCATTTTTGTGCATTTTTTGGGCAACACCCCATCCATCATTTGAACAGAGCGCGAGCTCCCTCCTGATAAGCCTAACAGAGTGCTGAACAAAGCGCTCAACACTCCCCCTAGCCTTTTGAGGGAGAGCCGAGCCTCTTTGGTGCTTAGAGACTCCTAGGGCATCATTTTTAAAGCAAATTAATTACCTAAAAATAAAATGTAAACCATGAAAAATGTTTGGAAGAAGCAGAGGACCAACCTAATCTAGACGGTGAAGGAAATGGATGACCGTAGCTCCCACATCGATGAATCCAATAATTGCCCTCCAAAGACAATTTTCTCAACTACAAAAGTCTTAGCACAAATGAATTGGTAAAATACATTTTTACCCTATTTTACTATTATAAAATTTCATTTTTTGCTAAAACCATAGTTATTTTGGTTTTTTTGAAAATCATTTTGGAGGCATTATTAATACCATGGTGTGCGGTTTTATCATTATTGGCAGGTTTCAGAGCAATTTTGTTCGATTTTTATCTTGTCGCATTAACGAACATGATCTTCGTTTGTTTTCACGCTTGAAAAAACACGAGAACACACCGAGTAAACTTTTATCTCTTTTTCAGACTAGCATGGTGTTCGCGTTCAAATGGTCACCAGGTGAGCAAAATGGAGACTGCTCTGCATACCCTGTTGGGTTCATCAGGGCAGAACCTCTGTGGCAGCATGGGGTTAACAGAAAACAAAACTGAATACAATCTAACTATCAACTGAAAGCAAATAACACTGCGAAAATAAATAAAAACATCAAACATAAAACACGGGGGTCGTCAATGGTTCCAGGCTTGGTATATTAATGAAACCAGAGCACACACTGAAGAAAGAGAACGGGGTTCCTTCTCCCTCCAGCGGAAGGCTCTTCGGGGCCCTCAACACAATGCTTTCCTTACAAAATGAATAGAACTGAACTGAGTGGTGAAAGAACTCTGGGTTATGCCGCTGATGGATTGTTTGTCA
>SNQJ01S0043362.1:63273-105990 GCA_010110895.2 Picea sitchensis
CAATTTTTGGTTACTTTGTATAGTTTTTTGCCCTTCTGGAGTGCTGTGAAACTAATTCAGTGCCATGAGTGACTTCATTGCTGTTTTGATGATGTGGAGTTCTTGTCGCCATGTGCAGACGAAATTTCAGTGATAACACATGGATACACAAAAAATGAACCCCCTGGATTCGTCTTTAAGCTCTTTTCAAACTCTCTAAACATGAAAAGATTGCCGTGTGATCTTGCTTCCTTTCCCACTCGTTAAAAGGTTTGGAAGGGCATATTTCGAGTAATAATTTATCTCTTTTTCGGCCTTGCGAGACTAACATTACAAAAAATGACAACACTTGAGTCATCTTTAAGTTCTTTTAAGACTCTCTAAACATGAAAAATCACCGAGTTTACCTTCTCTGGACTCGTTAAAAATATACATTGAAGGGCCCATACGGGATCGAACCCTTACTTCTTCCAGTTCATTAAACAAAGGAAGAGGGACTTACCGAAGGTGAGTTATATCGAGCATGTGTTATCCTCCTTGAGCTCGTGAAATAAAAAATAGGTACTCGTCTATCTGGATTGGGGAAAAATTTGAAGGAAGCAAGCCAAACAGTTTTTGAAAGCATCGCCAGTCACTCTTACAATCGCCCTTGAACACGACACTTTGTATCTGCATACATTTTAATCCATTGAACCTCTAAACTGAACCAATCTTCTGAGTTTCTTTAGTCCTTTGGGTCACCCGACGAAAGTCACAATATTCACTGCATCATCATGTTTGGTCCATGTCATGTTTCTGCTGTTGTGCCTCAGTGTTCAAAGGAAGTATCTGCCTCGAGAGTCAACCATCACAAATTTCCTATTTCAATACCCGTGTCAGTCCATGTTCATTTGATCTACCAATTTACATCTTTGTGTTAGTTTCGTGTCATTGATGGAGGATACATCAAGGCCCTCATTCGACGAGTCTGTTCCTGTCGACTTCAACACATTATCTAGGAACTAGACTTAGAAACTAGTTAGTACCTTGGGACCTGCATGCCTCAATGGCAGACATCCTCGCTTCCAAAAGTGGGTTTACATCATTGACCCCTGATTGGATGATTCCATGGATGTTTGACTTCATATCATCTATTCAGATTAGCTGGAATGTACTAGGGTACCTTGGGAATCATTGACATCAATGGTGATTTCTCTCGCACTTGTTAATGGTTTACCTCATTGACCGATAATCAAGTGGTTTCTGCCATGTTCGACATCAGGACATCTATTCACATGGTTAGACTTGTACCACATCGAGATCGGTAAGAAGACCCTGGGTTGAGTGATCACTCTGATAAATACTTTTCCCAGGTTGTGACGAATTTTCTCTTGAATATTGACACATATACTATCACATAGATCCACTTTGTATTGGTCCGTGGCTATGTCTTGTCGTCTCGTAGATCCACTGTGTATTTTTCATGGCTACGATCAGTTCATGTCATGGAAGTATAGTTCCACATTGTATCTTGGGTGGCTATACCTTTTTGTTAATACAATTATGGATCCATAGTGTATTTTATGGCGGCCATACCTTGCAAGTCTTTATCACCCAAGCATAGTTATGCCTACCTTGGGTTTGAAACATATCATAACATTTTTCTGATGGTTGTATGAAGCTTCTACTAGGTTCTCTAATTCCATACCCTTGCTCGAAAATGTCTACAAAGTACTTCAGTCATCAGTTTCTGTCTTCTAACTTCGCACTTTGGGGGGCAATTTGTTACACATCAAAATTACTCATTTCAATGATGACCTATTGTCGTCATTACAAGTGTCGCATTTTATCCATAAATGTCGCAAGTGTCGCAGACATCATATAGTCATCTTGCCTATGTCATGTCTTGAACGACATCACAAGGAACACTTCAAAGACTGGTTTAAGAAAGAGAAATCAAATGACAAAAAGTACAAAGCTTTTACCATGAAAAGACCACTTAAAAGTCATTTTTGAAGGAAGCGCTCCTCTACCCACTATTAGGGAGTGCCAACACTCCTTTCCCTCCTTTGGGGGAGCGTTGCAACACTTTGTGCCCCATTCTGGGGGAGCGTTGGATTGTTTGAGGAAATCTTGGGCTGTTGAGGATAATCAGGGAAAAATCCTCCTCATCTCTGGAGTTAGTTTGATTCAAATCTGAGGTCAAGGATGGATCTTAGGGGGATCCACAACTGATGGAGAAATACCCTCAACCTATCCCAAGAATATCTAAGGTGGTTAGGCCTCTCCAAGCCTATATAAGGAGGCCTCCTCATGGTGAAAAGGGAGGACATTGAAGGCATCAAACTTATGATCTCATAAGGGAGATAATCAGTGAAACATAGTCATTTTGTTTGTGGATCCTTTGAGAAAGGGGTTGGACAAGGAGATCTTGCTGAGACTGTTGCATCTGCATTAAAGGTCTGTAAGTATCTCTATTGAGTTCTTATTAATACATGTGCTTAGCCAGTTTCCTTCAAGATTGTGTATGCCTACATGAACTTGTCTTTAATGGATAAATCTAGTTTCAAACTAATCGTAGTAGAATAGGAAGTATGTTTTGTCTTTGATTGGATTGCAGGACCTATTGAAGAGATTGTGGATCAAAGCTCAACTTGGAACTGGGCGATGACAAACATCTTAAAAAGGTACATCTTCTTCCTCTTCTCTATAGATTAGTTTAGTTAGGTTTAAAGGGATGTCAGTGACCAAAGTTAGAACCTTTCTGTCTTGATCTTATATATTTAGGATCCAAGAGGGAATCCACCTGTCCCCAAGGGGATTTTCCTATAAAAATTATGTCTTAGAAATATATCGCGCCACGCACGTTTACAGTATTGGATCTTACAATCTCAATAGGATTCCTGATCCCTGTGATACTAACTAGATCTCCTCAGCCTACAATCTAACCCTTGGGATCGAGTTTCTCGACTCTTCTCTAGATCACTAGCTTACAAAAAATAAGGCATCTTCTACAAGCTTTACAACCTTCATCTCTCTCTTCTCTCTTCAACCTGCCGCATTTCCTAGACCTCCTAGGTACTATTTATACATATTCTTGTCTCATCAACCATTACCATATTCGGCAAAAAATCTAACCCTAATGTCATTAGGTCTCTATTGCATGCATGCCTCACACGCTTCCCTCACACGTGCTACTTTTCCTTCGTTCTTTTCCTCCAAAAATGACCTTTTACCAAAATTGGACCTTCATCCAACAACCCCCCAACACTGACATGTGGCTCATCCTGAGCAACTTAGAATGCATGCGATTCCTCCAAAAATCTTGTTAGAGTGTGGAACTTGTCTGCAAGTTCCTTTTCTTGTGTTTGATCCTGCGTGGACTTTTCTTTGAGTACATCTAACACCCACGCTGTGATCTCCTCCCAGATCATTTCTACGCACTTTTCTTGTGTTTTCACAATGTTATTCTTTTCCTCCTCTGCCTACGCAATAACCTTCGCGGCTATTTTTTGGAAAGGTCCATTTGAGCTTGTCGGTACTTCTTTTTCGTCTGCACAAATACTAGCTATGCTTGCAACTTCTTCATGTCTTGCAATCCTTTGAGGCGCTCGATGATATTCATTGTTTTCTGCCTCTACTTGAGGTCCTAGATAGCTACACTTATCTTCCCTCTTCTTGGTCCCAGTGCTGGACCCATTCATCTTCTTCGAGCATTTTCCATAACTGCGCCACCCTCTCAAACAAGTCCACAACTGCACTGACTTGTCATTCCATTTCCTCCATCTATCCCGTAGCTTCCTGCTTCCTTTGTTCCTTCACCTCCGAGGGAATTGTAGGAATGGGTTGTTCCCAGAGAGTTTCGATCTCTTGCCTGTATTGATCAATTGTTTGCACAATATGATTGATATTCTACGTTGTAGTAGGCTTTGCTATTTTCACGCTATTTGAGATATTTTTATAGGATGCAACCACTCCCTGCTTGAGCCTATTTGTGCGAGCCTTCTCAAATTTGGTCTTGAGCTGGACTTGCTCGAGCACCAATCCCAACTCCTCTTTTCTCTCCTTCGTTTGATGTAACTCCGTGACTTCTGTTCGTGCGTGCGACTGCACCTCCTGTGCGACACTAACTTGTAGTTTGTACAGTGTCTTGGTTGATATTCGCTCCATTTCCAACTGTATCTGTGCCAGATCCTTCAAGGGTGTCTAGGATACAGTCTCATCCATGTGCAATATGCTGGGTATAATATGTAAATTCAGGCTGTCTTGCGCTATGGTTTGGATTTTATCGTGCTCACTCAACACAATCCAAGCGTCCACTTCTGATGTTGTGGGGAATGACTCTGTTCCCCTATCCGTCCTCTGTGTGCCTCTGATATGCTCTAGGACCTGCTTTATGTCGACCAACTCATCATGAATGTGGCCTCTTTGGTGTTGGGCATATTGAAGCTCCTCAGTTGCATGGTCCTAGACTCTTTTGACCATGAGGTCAACATCATCCTTTGTGATTTTATATTCTGGCGGCTACTTGTGCACCTTGGCCTTTTTGCACGCACCCCCAGTGTGGATGATGGGCCTCTTGTTCTGGCCTTGTTCTTGTGGGGTGGCAATCGATGAGGTTCCTTGTGCTATCACAATCCCTTTTTCCGTTTATTTTGGTGTTGGGGTAGTGCCCTTTTGTCCATCCTAGGTGATTTTGTTTGACACACCCCCCTTATTTTGCTATGCCAGATTATGACTTGGCTTTGGCTTCTTCGGTGCAACTTTTTCCCCGATAGGTGTCTGAACTTTCCCTGCATTAGTATCCATGCATGTAGGCATCTCTTGAGTGAGGACTATAATTCTCCAATCATCTTGCCAATCCCTAATTTCCATCTCTATGTCTTTTTCTTTGAAGCAATATTTAAGCTACATTCATTCCTTCTCGGGATCCCTTCTCGCTTGGATCCATACTGTGTGCCTGGTTTCTTTAAAGTTCGCTACATCCCTTCCTCGCTTGATCCATACCGCGGGTAGCCCGGTTTCTTAAAGTTCGCCCCTAAGAATGTACAACACCTCTAGGAGTACCTCCAACCTGCTAGTACTGTCTCGGAGCCTGCTATAGTAAATTTGTTTAATGTTCTTGCATTGGTACTTTTGATTTTGGGGTGCAATGTGCTCCCCAACGATGTATATTGCATTGTGCGACAACAACTGGTCCACTCACAAAAATATGTGTACTAGGGCTGCCTCCATTTGATTAGGGCGATCAAGATTAGTATCCAAGAGTAATGAAACTCTGTTCCGAGATATTGCACGTCTTTTCAATCGTCAAGGAATAGTTTTAGAAAGTACAGGGCCCAATTGATCATAGTTCCCTCCATGCACTGCGCTGCATCCGTGATGACCCCGACATGGACTTCCTCCTTGTGACACTTTATAAGTAGTTTACAAGCCATTAGTTTGGTGGCCAACCTTGTTCCTAGGTCACTGATTCACTTGATAATGATCATGTGTGATCCTCGCTCTATGTCGTATGTCTTTTTCATCTACTCTTCCAATGACTTCTGCTTTGTGCTGTCATCGAGGTACTGCGTGAGATTCTCCCCCCGAGATGGCAGACCGATGATAAAATCAATGAGATCCACATATATAGAGACATGCTCTTCCAACCATAGGTAACCTCCGTGGGTGACTGCTATCAATTTTTTGACGCAGTTGTTTGCATCCTGATCCCTTCCAAAGTGTGGGATATCCAGCAGGTTGAGAATTCTGGTGTTGCCCAATCTGGCTGTCCACTGCTTTGGTTGTAATATTGGATCCCCAAAGGGCCCTATTCCTACACTGTCTAGGGAAACCTACCTTGCAAACTATGGGAACTTGCCTACATCGGTCACGTCGTGGTCTAAGTAGCGCATTATTTCCATGAACCCCAGAAGGTTATGCGTGGCCTGCACCCCTTCAAGAATGCATGATAGGACTATTACCATTGCATCCTGTTTGTGCAGTGACCTTGCCCAATCCAATACAAGTAATGCTGGGTAAGGTGTTGTGCCATCCACTATTTCTATTACCTCGAAGTCTGCCTTGGTGCACACTCCATCCAAATCTATTGTCACACCCTTTAGCATTCCAATTGGTAGAACTCTATGTTGATTTGCTAGTTTAAGCTAAACATGTGAATATCCTAATGTGGGCTCTCCCATACATTTCCATGTCTTCTTGGGTAACACATTCACCTCAGAGCCTAAATCCAGTATGATGTCCCCCATATTGAAATCTTCAATGTTAGCATTCAATCTGAATTCCATGCTTGTCCTCCTTCTTGTATGCAAGTGATTGACTATTTTCTGTTCTAATTTCCCCTCTACCTCTGAGTTACATATTTCTATCATATTTTGAAATTTTTTAAAAGATGATTGGTCATTTAATAGCTTAACACATGAGTGTGGAAAATACTTTATTGTACTTACTTGTCCTAGAGGTCACACTTCATTAGTATGATCCATTAATGAAGGCTTCTCATACGTTGGTCCGTCCTGAGTATGCTGCACAGTTGATGTAGATGCGATATGTGGCTTCAAGAATTCTTGTCTGGCTTGCTTGAATATCCCTTTTTCATTCTGTGCATCAAACTGCTTCTGTGGTTCAACATTCTTCTTCACCCATTGGTGTTGTGATGGATCTTGTCTTACTACGTCATTTCCTATCTTAGCTCCTCCACGCGCAACTATGTTGATATTTCTTTCATCATCCCTTGATTCCATAGAAATCCACTAAACTTTCTGATTGTTCTGATTTCTCTTTTCTTGGATCTTCCCCAATAATGTCGGACAATTTTCTGTATCATGATTTGATGCGCGACATTACATACATGTCGCAGGTGGAAGTGGACATTCTCTTGCATAGTGTCCTGGTTGTTGACAATTGTGACATACTACTGGTCCTCTGCCTCTTCCAAATCCTCCTCTACCTCGTCCTCCACCTCTGTAGCCATCTTGATCTCCTCGTGGTGCGTTGTACCAGGGCGCCTAGTTATACTGCGTGGGATTATATTGTGGCTATGAAGTATTGTACTATGGCTACACAGTGTTGTTTTTCTATGGCGAAATGTTATATGGGGATGGTACTTGGTTGAATTGTGGTGCAACTTGCCTTGTCATCTCTTCCTGCACCCTGCAGGTATCTGATGTTCGTTCCCTCATCAACTCCATTTTCCTCTAATATTTGTCATCATGGCCTAATGACTTGAAAAATTTGCAATATGAAATCTTATGCACTGTCTGGTATTTATGCATCATTGGAAAGTGATACAGATCATGCCCCTTTGTCTTACAGATCTCACACCATAGTCCTCCTGATGGAAAAGGGTTTGGCAGTCCTGTTGCCATGTACTACGTGAATGTTGGAAATTCATTCTTGTGGTGTCCTTCTATCCTACATGTGGTAAACCAAACAACTTCTCTTTTGTCCTTACCCCTGTTCTGGGTTAGTTGAAATGTTAATTTCTTTAGATCCTCCTTTAGCTCCTCTACGGATGGATCTGTCTTCTGATATTGTTTCTCTTCCAATTGTAGGGTTTCCTGTAGAGCCTCTTCCTAAGTTTGAAAATTCTGCTGTCTCAGAGGGTATTTGAAGTGTGGTAGCAATGAATTGAAAAAAATATGCCTATGTTTCATGTCTGTCATGACATATTTTATCTTTCCCTTCAATCATTTGAATCTATGGTTAATCTCCCACACAGATTCTCCTGGTTTCTGTCTGATCTCTATCATCTCATTCATGTATTGATCATCTAAGCTAGGTTTCTGGAATTCATTTATCAATAGCTTCTTGATATCCACAATCATTCTGGTTGTCCCTAGTGGATTGTTTGTGACTAAGCTCATGTACCAATCCAATGCGTGGTCTCTTAGGATGATGGAAAACTGTGCAAGTTTAGTGTCTTCATCCGTGATCTATTTTGCTTCCTAGATATTTTCACAAATGAACAAGTGCTTCTCAGGGTCCTCCGACACCTCTCCCTTGAATTATGGTAATCTGATGGCTTGATTTTGTCCTGGCATCTTGAATGTTGAACTACTACTTCCATGCAGTGTAGATACTTGGCTACTACATTTTGAACTGGCTCCTTCAGTTGTTTCTCCTTGACTAGACGTACTTCCTGCTGTCTTCCTTGTGAAGTTCAGTTTTCTAAATGGTGGTGTTCTTCTTGGTGTATTAGTCGCACACGGGTTTATGGGTTCCACACCGACACTGATATGGATAGGAGTGCTTCCTTCTGTTCCTGTTCTTGGACCTCTTGTATTTCTTTCATATTTCATGCATAGGATTTCCTCAATCTTCTTCACATCTCAAAGATCCTCTACCTCTTCTTCATCACTTGCCAAGCCTTCCCTCGCGGCTATGAATCTCTTCTTGTTGTTCATATTATATTGGTAGGGTACTCCACTACGCGTTCTTCCAGATGTTGCCATGATTTTCTTGATCTGGTCTTCCTCCATCATGATTGGGTCCAAGATCTCCTCCTTCTTTCCTCTATCCATTTCTTCCTCTATTTCTCTGTCTCTTGCTAGTGCTTTCCCCCTTCCCGCAAGCACGCATGGAAGTTTAGTTGTTTGAGGCCATTGTCATTACACCCTTGTTATATAACAATATCTTAATGGAAGTATACAACGATAGGATATACCTTCCTCGAGGTCCCGTCAGGAACTCTTGCTCTGCTGCGCTATAAGACTTCACAATATCTACTGCAAATTATGTGATAAATCCTGCAACAATGCTGTCTAACCAGAAATATACCATGCGCGTAAACATATTGTTAACTTGTTGTAAGTGTGTGATCTCCATAGGGTTCCACTCTAGCTGTATGATCCGATTTGTAGCATGGTTTTCTTTTAACCTCAATATCCACTCCTAGAATACATGCGGGAAATCACAGAAAAATACTTCATGCAAGTCGCTGAATACGTACTTGTCCAGGTATTTGCGCAGTGTTAACTTTGGGTTTCTATTATCTTTCTGCGCCAACTCCAACTCCTTTGTTTTCAACCAGCTCTCGATATTTTCCTTCGTTGGATTCCACGCTTTCAACATCCCCTTTTACATTCTCATGTTTTTGTCGCAGATCTGATATTCTTTTTACACTTCTTCAACAGATCTTACTCACTCAATCCCATTCTATTCCAACCAACAACAAAACCATTTGTTGGTTAACCATTGGATGGTCTTAGATTACTTGTATGGTTTTAACCATTTTATCTACTTTGATCTTACCCTACTTTCATACATCGACCCAGGTCCATATTTAACAAGCGTACAACAAAATCCCTCTAAAAATATCAACCCTCCTGGTAAACCAGAAGGCAACACAATACACAGGGTGCACTACACAGTCTCACCTGAGATATCTCTATGGGTGGCTACGATGCTTAGATGCTTGTAGCCTAGGAATAAGTGGGGATCTGTGGTTACACCTTGCAATATTCATTTATTTAGTCTAACGTGTTAATCGATCAGTTACTCTTACTCATGCATGTGGAATATCAGATCTAACTAGTTACTTTATTCATTCATCTAGAATTTAATCATTAAAAACAATGGATATGTATAACATTCAATCACATAACTCAAGTTTTACCGTGGTTCACCCCCTCCTCGGCTATGTCCATAAAGATTTGGATTTCAAGCAGTTTTATTATGTCTCAACAATAGATCACACCACACACGTTTACAGTCTTAGATCTTATAATCTCAACAGGCTTCTCGATCCCTGTGACGTTGACTAGATCGCACCAGGCTCCTCATCCTGCGATCTAACCCTTGAGATTGAGTTTCTCGACTCTTCTCTAGCTCACCAGCTTACAAAAAATAAGGAAACTTCTACAAGCTTTACAACCTTCATCTCTCTCTTCTCTCTTCAACCTGCATCGTTTTTTAGACCTCCTAGGTACTATTTATACATATTCTTGGCTCATCAACCATTACCACATTTTTCAAAAACCATATCCATAATGTCTTTAGGTCTCCCTTGCATGCACGCCTCACATGATTCCATTGCATGTGTTGCTTTTCCTTCGTGCTTTTCCTCCAAAAATGGCCTTTTCCCAAAACTGGACCTTCGTCCAACACTATGTACCAACTGTAAAATTCCCTCTGCCCACATAGCACCAGAGGAGAATTTCACACAATTCTGCTTCCCATATAAGAAATGTTCAAATAAATCAAAATCCAAAGAGAAATTGGCCATACCTTCAACCATACATTTACAATGTAGTACTTGAAGGCCCTTTTCTCCGATATGGCCCAGTCTTTGATGCCACAACATAGTCTTTTCACTAGAGATTGTACGAGTTTTCTCATCCTCAACTCCAATTTCAGGTCTTCCACTCCAATCTCAAGAGCAATGGAACTATTACACCCATCGCTAATAGTTCTTCTCTATAGATTATATAGAGTTCCAAACCTATCTTTCTCCAACAACACTATTTCTCCTCGAACCATCCTATAGGTTCCCTTTTAAAACATTGTTTTTACACCTGCATCGTCCATATTTCTTACATAAATCAAATTTCTGGCCAATCCTGGGATGTGTAGAACACCATGGAGTGTTCTAATACTACCATCCATGAGCTTCAACTCGACTTTTTCTCGTCCTATGATTTTGGTTGTCGAGTCATCTCCTAGAAAAATATTACATCCTTCATACCTTTCATATTTGCAGAACCACTCCCTATGAGGAGTCATATGAAAGGATGCACCCAAGTCAACCAACCATACCTCATGATCTGCACATGTGCTTGAATAAGAAAATTACACATCCCCTCCTTCATCTGTGAAGGTTTTTTCTTCTGTAGAATAGGTATATTTAGATCCCTTCCCTCTCTCAACACTTTTGGATCTACATTGTTTCTTGTATTACCCTTGTTTTCCACATCTCCAACATACTGTTGAGGAAAAAATATGAAATGATCTTACTCAAACATTTTCAGATCCTGCTTGGATAAATCAAGATAGATGAGAATATCACCCAATGTTTATAGCCATCAAAACTGATATCCTAATTCACAAGTATTATTTACAAGTGCTTAGGTTGTTTTTTTATAATTAAAAGCTTTCTGAAAAAATCATTTTTTATGTAATTTTATGAACATATCAGATGATGAAATAGATATAGAGACAAAAGTAAAGACACTAAGTCAATAATCAACACATATGAGACATAAATCAATCCTTTATTCATTCGAATTCATCAAAGAATTGTTCTCTTTACAAAATTTCCTGAGGAATTTTTGGACCAAATTCAAACTTAGACGTCCCCGATGAAACATACAAAAGGACTTCTGACAGAAAATAAAAAAAAATTGAACTTGAAAAGCTAGATCAACTTGCCACAGATTGTTGCCCACTAGACTATGCACAATAGCCTTTATTAGTCATGAATAATAATTCACAAACATACAAGTCTACACAGACTATCAATGATAGATCAACACCTTTGAAAAACAAGTGTATGAATGATGTAATTCATCCCTGAATCTTGCTGTCTACAATAAGACCCTACTATCATAAAAAAGAATTAGGCTTCTAATGAACTAGGGAATGAATGAAAACTGAATTATCTCAAAAAACTTAAAGAGAAAACCTAAGCATGCTTCTCCTTATATTCTCTACTCATTCAATTACTTAGTACATGCCAACCAACCATCAATTAATCCATGCATCGAAATTAACATCCATTACTTGCCAAGTGCGCCACCCTATCCATACTAACCAATGTCCAAAACCATAACACATATCGAATGTGCCTTCATATAACTCAATATATCATATAGCCACTAACTTTGTTAGCTAGGACTAACAATAATACTTTTAATTTCATTTTCATGTAATGTAGCATATCATAGTATAGTATAGGATAGCTCCTCTTCCTTGGATTTTTTTTTTTCTCATATTGCTTTTATTTCTTATCATGACTAACATGTGTTTTTGTGTAGTTGTAACATGTAATAGGTCATGGCACTAATAGCATTGTAATAACAGTTTATATAAGCCATCATGACATGGAATTGAGAATTTATAGTAACGAAACCCACACATAACATGCATTATCCATCTACTATTTATCGCAAATAGAACCAGTATTTCATCATCATCATGTAGAACCCTGTAAGTAGTGTCGAACAATGACATACATATCAAATAAGAAACTCATATGATCCTCCAATTTACAAGGGGGTCCCACCTACTAGTATTATATATGTATCATTAGCTTATAATAATAGGATTTTAACAATACTTTGTGGTAAAAATCCTCGTTGCATTTTTTATCGTCAACAAACTAGCGACTCCACAGGGAAATTTGTTTTCAACAGATTTTAGAACTTAACAACAGGTCAAGAAGATATAACCAGGAATATTATGCAACAAGGGGGAAGTGAGCAGATTTAATAAAAAAATGATCGGGAATTTGGGAATAACTCATGAAAAATGTTAAGTATGAGGCGGTTTGTCCCTGTATGCATAATCATTCAACCAAAATTTGCTCTTTACTTCAAGGAGAAAAATTATGGACTTGCTCTTTTAAATTCTCAAATGGATGAAGAAATGGAAATCATAAGCGAGAGATAACCAATTTATTTAAAAGACAACAATGAAAGTAGATAAGAAATTCAAGTGTGATTTCGGGGGGAACATCGTAACAACTCTGTAAGCTTGATCGTTATTGACTAACAATATCTTGCATGAGTGTCATTGTGGAAGAATAGATCCAACATCTTATTCTTGACCAAAATCAACTAAAACATGAAAAAGAAATAAAAATCATGACAAAATTAAAATTGAAAAATTTATAAGAGCATAAATAAAATGACGGAAATGTAAAAGAAGTAGGAAAATGTTAAAAATAGAAAGCAGAAATCAAACTACTGTAAAAGAAGAAATGAAAAAACAATGGAAAAATGAAAGCAGAGTGTTGTGTCCTTTTTTCCACTTGAATGAGAAAAAGAAGGGAACTTGCAAGTCTAGTTGGGTCTGCTAGACATGACAAAGGTTAGTGTATGAATCAAACAATTCAATCACATGAAATAAATAAACAACTAAGCTATAAACAATAAAAAAAATATCTCAAGAAATAAAACTAAAATGCATGAGGAAGTTAGAACCAAAATCAATCAAATAAATGACCAATAATCATGCCACCAATATATTAGTGGACAAACACTATACTTATGGATCCCCTCTTCCTCCTTGGGAGGGCTCTTGAGTCCCCTATGTGAGAGATTTTCTTACAAATGATAAACTAGAAAGCAAATGGTGAAGAAATCCAAGCCTATTCCCTCAAGAGGTGAGGTGAATAGCTTATTGAGATGATGCTAGTATGCCCCAAGAAGAAAAGAGTTTTTTTGAAGGAGAATAGAGGCAACATAAGAGTACAATGAGATTCTTGAATTCTTAGTGCACCTATGGCCTCCTTTTATATACTGTTTTTGAGACAATATCCAACTGGTCTTTAGTGTGAACAATGAGCCCTTTAGGGCACCCTTAGGTCTTTGACCAACCCCCCATTCGGATTCAACTCAGATTTGAGGGTAAAATCAATTTGGGAGCTGGTCCAGAAGTGGGTGAGGGGACGACAAGAACCATAAATGCATCGTTCACAAGTGTGCATGACTTTTTTCATACATAGTCGTGCATATGACGCATTGTGTGCTCTATTGTCTTCTTTGGCCCATTGTGCACGCACTTCCTTTAGTATTTTAGCGCATGCCAATTTTTTGACTAGTTGTATAGTTTTTGCCTCTTGGAAATGATTTTTTGGTGCTATAGGTGAACTAATAGGTGTTTGGAGATGTTGTATTCCTCTAACCATTTGCATGCAATGTTGCAAAAGAAATTTCAGTGGTAACAAATGCCCCCTAATGTGTGAGGTTAGGAGCATACTTATAGCTGAAATACATCAATGTTTCTTCTACTGAGAGTACCATTGTAAGAAAGAGTGCCGAGAGGAACTGCAAGAGTGATCCGTCAGAGGGAGAGGGGAAATTGTGGGACCAAATCTTTCTCTAGGTAGGAAAATAAAATCTGTATACAAAGGAGGCGGGCATGCCCCATGCTCGTGTCATGTAACTCAAAAATGTAAGACATTAATTGAAGCTGTATGATGATGTAGATAACTACAACACCCTCTAGGATGGTTTGATAATGATAGATGACAATTCAAATGGTGAACATACTCTGAAAAGAGGCAATGACACCTGTAATAAGTGTCAATGACTCGTAGGCATTGATGGCCTAGAAAATTCAGAGGTCTTCGGCTAGTATAAAACAACTGCAATAGTCACATAATAAGACCCACCGTAACATGAGAGTGTGTTGAAGTCGAATGTTAAGGGGGTCAATGAAAGTAGAGAGCAATGATGGTTCTCTCTGTGCTGTCCGAGACTCCTCATTGTAAAGGCAATGAGAGTCAAGATATTGTCACCCTTTTGGAAATTATGCTGATGTCGACAGAAAGGGAGACACAACTCTAAGAAGCAAAAGGGATTCATGAAATCCACTGGATAAGATTGGGAAATGATAAGGAACATGGACGAAGTTGAGATGTGGTGAGACTCAAGATTGCCCTTGGTTGGGGGTATATGTGAAGGATGAGTGGCAACAACCGTGAAAATGGATCTAGCGTCAGGGGGATGACTAGACGTGGGTTAAATTGTGCCAGAGGCGTGAAAAAGTGGAAAAACTCAGAGATCAGGGGTACATGGACTGTGGGATACTCAGGGTTTATGGACGATGTCAACAGAAGTAGAATATGATGAATGCCCCAACCAAGGGAGACATGGGTTTCTTTGCTAGGAAAAGAAGGTCGCCAAGGGAGACAACAAAAGCTATGTAAATGTTGGAAACAAAGGCTTTTTACAATTACCAAATGAATAAAGAATAATTTGGGACGAGTGTATAGATACAAAGACAGGTGCCTTAGTGCAAGATGGCTTGGCCTGTGAGGGAGAAAGTGTTGTGGATAACTGGTGGAGGGTGGGGGCCACATGGAGGGAAATCCGTAGATGGGAAAACTGATTGTGGATGAAATGGAGGGTTAAGGATACTGCAGAGGTGCAGTTAAAATATAACCGTGATGAGATAACCTGAGAGCCCATTGGGAAAGCTAGAAAAATGAGGAGGAGTATGTGGATGAATCTTGGAAATGCGTAAGACTATTGGGACTCCCATCCCTAGGGGGTGAAAGCAGCATGAGTGTCAAAGTGCCAAGGGGGACTATGAATGGGACAACTAATGTGGGAAAGAGTGCTACCGGGTGACAATACCAAATTGCAGCGGAGGTGACGATACTAGAGAGCTAGATGTAGGGAACCTAAAGGAGAATTTCGGAGGGTGTGACTGGAAGATGCAATTGGTATTCAAAGGGAATGATTACATGCCAATGTCGATCATATACCTGAAGGGGCTGTGTTGATTTTTGATGACCAAGTACCTGCGCACATTAAAACCAAATACTCGACGTGAACAATATCTGAAGATAAAAAACATATAACAATTATTTGATAATTTTGAACATGAGTATGTGTACCTGGGAGTGATGTGAGAAAAATTCTCCCCTGGGGGCGAGTGCAGATGGTGACCCGGGGAATGTGACTGTGTAGGCGGCGATATCCTGATCCTGTGGCTGAATACAGATTGGAAAAAATAGATTCTGAGCTCCTGTAACTCAGTGCGGAAGTTTGGAAATGGGGACTATATATAGCTGTGGGGCCCACAATGCCACCTCATTTATACTTGCTTCCATAGTGAGTTTACGAGAGGCTTTAGAGGATATTTGGAGACTATGGGAGTTCAAGCCGACCTATCCAGGATTTGTGAGAGTCGGGTTAGTGGTATCATCCTCCTGCATAGTAGATAGGTTCTATTTTCTCTGTATATGACCAGACAAAAATATCTCGGTATTCCTGAAAGAGGGATTTGTAAGTCGTGAGTTCCTCAGGGGAGCACGCGATGCCAATGGTGATTTCCTCTATGATTCCTGGTTTGATGGAAATGTTGATTTTGATGGTGGGGGAAATGTTGGCCATGTTGCCTTCTTCAAAAGCATCAGGGGCAGGGATAGGGTTGTTGAACCAGTCTATATGCCCGAATGGAATAAAATCCTTGGTTTGAATTGCATATATAGAGGCTTAGCTATGAGAGACAAAGGCTTCCTATGAGAGAAAGAGTGCTTTGTGATGGAGCGTGTTCCATGGGAAATCAGGGGTAGTTAGCTCCTCTAGGATATCTTTGTCGCAGTGAAAAATGCAAGAATATAGGGGTACAGGGGAAGTAGCATCGATGACTATCACTGTGTGATTGGCTTCAGGTGGTGAATACATAGAGGGGGGATCGAAACTGTGGTGCGATGACACGCTTGTCATAAACCAATTGTTGAGATACTTTGGGTTGTAAACTGTGGTTAGGGGTAATATTTCCTGAGGGAAATAAACCGAAGAATTGGGAGGATTTGGTGGAAAATCCTCAGACATTCTATCCATGAACCATGGAGGGGTGGGAAGTGACTCAGGTTTAGGGGAGGTGATTTGATCAGTATCTGGAGAAGGAATAGGGGGAATCACTTTCATCACAAAAAGTGGGGTGGTTGGAGGATTTTGAATAAGGGCCATTTGATGACACCTGTATTCAATGATCGAAGGACACTGGTATGTGAAATGATCAAGTGAGTCACAAAGAGAGAAAGGGCACCTCATCCATTCATTGAGTAAAGTTGTGACATAATGGATGTCGGTGACTTGGGTACCCGATGACGTGGGCAAAGAGGGGTATTGCTGAAAGTTTTGGCGTACTACCATTAACGTCTATCGAAACTGAGGTAGGGTGGAGAAATGATGAGTGTAGTGGCCATACTCTGAACATATGGCACATGTGAATTTGGTTTGCATCCCTTTACTGCCTGTAGTAGGGGATGCAGTGGTATTACTAAGTGTGCATGGTGAAGCGACAAGCGATGTGGTTGCTCGAGGGATTTGGATCAAATTGCGTAACTTGGGGAGAGAGGGACATCTATTTTTGGGGTGTCCCTCTCTCTCGCAAAGTGTGCAAGGAGGTTGAACTCGGGGAGGAAGTGGAGCGATGAACTCTTTTTTCTTGCACCTGCCCCCAATTGTTGCGGTGGTGCTGGAAAGTGGGGGTGAGGGAGGGGTGGTCAGTGTTAGTATTGGAATCTGCATCGAGATTTCCTCTATTTGGGTAGGGATGGATCGTTGAGGAACCATTGTGGGTGGGTGTAGATACCATACCGGAATGGCGAGCACCATGTTGGGAAGGGTAAGCGCCGCGATTACCTGGAAAGCTTGTACTCCTGGTGGGGGTAGAAGAATATAATTTGAGTAATGGCTTGGGGGATTGTCTCCCAAACCGAGATTTGACCCTGGGGGAGGGTGAAATCGGGGATAAGTTGTGTCGTAGGGTTCTCAGGGGATTCCTAAGGTAGGATTTCTTTCACTAGCGGGACGTCAGGGAGTGGAGACGCCTCTGTAGGAGGAATGGTATCTCCAGTTTCAGTTCCATTGGAAGATATGACACACACTTGTGCTGAGGGGTGTATGAGCGGTGGTGCTCTGTGGTATGCCCCCAACAAAGATGGGTCTTTGAAAATTTCAGGGCCAATATCCATGAGTGGGAATGCATCAGAACTAGTGCGAACAAGAGGTAATATGTTATCGATGTTGGAGGAGTGGTTAGGCTCGTAATGTGAAACTTGGTCGATGGTGATGATTTTTCCATTATGGGGGAACATCATCATTCGAAACACAGAAGATGGCACCACTTTCATAGTGTACATGTAGATACGTCCAAACAAGATGTTTTAATTGAGTGGGACGTCGATAACCTCAATGTTGATAAGGATGGGTTTACCTTCGAGTTCAATGGGGACATTTTGAAAGATCCCTTCAGGAGAAGATGGTCATTCGTCATAAGCTCTCAAAGTGATGGTGGATGGCATTAGCTTAGGGGAGCCAAGTTTATACCATACAGTTTTGGACATGATGCATGTGGAGGCACCTTCATCAATGATACATCGATGAACCGTGATGTTTCAAATCTTAACAGGTATCTGGAAAGCTACCAAAGAAGGGAGATGAGGTTCCCCACAATCTAGATAAAATGTGATGAGTCTAGTATCAACTGGGTCGACTGCCCCCAAGGTGAAAAGTAAGGATTTTCATTCAGTTGGACAGGTTTGGAGGACCTACAATACTAACATGGTTGCAAGATATTGCGCCAAGTCATCGACCAAACTATAATTGTGTGTCGCCCTAGCCTGAGGGTTGTTGACATTCCGTCGTAACGAGATGCGAGGGATACAAATGGCGGGTTTGGTGTTAGGGAGGGGGATCATAAAAGGTTTTTCGACTATAGCTAGAGCTACTTCCGAAGTGGTGGGAGTATATTCAGGGGGTGCCCTGTATTGACGACTGCGCATTTGAAAAATAATTTCTTCTTCGCTAGTTAGGAGGATATTGCGATCTGCTGGGTTTCCAGGGTTTTGATACTGTCCCATCTGTGGTGGGGTAGGATGCATCTCCTACTGGGTATTCATCACACCTTGGTGTGGAATTGGGGTTTGCAAAATGGCCGCGGGTGGTTTTTGCAAATACTATTGTAGGGCCTGTTGAGGGACATGCGGTGCTGGAGGACATGGTGCATTCATGGAATCTTTCATTGGTTTGAAGTCANTATTCAGGGGGTGCCCTGTATTGACGACTGCGCATTTGAAAAATAATTTCTTCTTCGCTAGTTAGGAGGATATTGCGATCTGCTGGGTTTCCAGGGTTTTGATACTGTCCCATCTGTGGTGGGGTAGGATGCATCTCCTACTGTTTATTCATCACACCTTGGTGTGGAATTGGGGTTTGCAAAATGGCCGCGGGTGGTTTTTGCAAATACTATTGTAGGGCCTGTTGAGGGACATGCGGTGCTGGAGGACATGGTGCATTCATGGAATCTTTCATTGGTTTGAAGTCAATGATTTGGGGGAAATGGTGAGTATAATGACCATGCTCACCGCAAATAGTACAAGGGAAGTTCATCCAGAGGTTGTTGTTGTTGTTTCTCCCTTGGCGTTTATTGTTATTGTCTCCTTGAGGATTTTGGTTACCCTGGTTTTGGTTGCCACCAATAGGTTGGTTTTGGGGGTTATTTTTGCCTGGTCCTAGGTTATTATTGTTTTGTTTTTTTATTTTTTTCTTGGCATTATTCGACTAATGGGAAATATTTTCTGTATTTAGTTGTTCAAAATTTTGAAATTGCTGAATGAGAGAGGGCTGAACAAAGTTAAATCCAACGCGTGGTTGTACTTGTGGAGGAGTAATTGGCTGTGGAGGACCAGGAAATGGAAAATACAAATTATTTTGTGGCAACGATCCGTAGGGTGCATAGGAAGGCATAGCACTTTCATTAGTTCCTAGGTTATAAGTTGAGGTAGAGGGGGTACCCGAACTTGGTTGAGAGGCCGAGTGCATTATGGGTGTCGGTAAGGGTCCACTCATGGGTGGAGGAAGGGAGACATGGTATGGCTGTTGATAAGGGGGGGAGGGTAATAAGGGCGTCCTCCATATATCAGTGGATATAGGGGTGTACCGTACATAGGTGCTGGTTGGATGTATGGATTGTGGTGTGTTGTGGTACCAATCAATCCATCTGTTGAGTGAGACATCCCAAGTTTGTCCTAGCCGAATGGTACGGGTCTCGGGGCATCAAGTAGTACTATGTATAAGTATCTTGACTGAGCAAAATGAGGTCGTACTGTTGGGTCTTGCTGATGGCTTACTCTTCAGTTTGGGGGAAGGTGGAGGCCACATCTTTGGCAAGGATAGAGACGAGTGATTTGAGAAACCAATCGAGGCATTGTTCTTTGGTGGTTTCTGCTTTTCATAAGCTATGCCACCGACACCATTCATGAATGTTGTTGGTGATATGCATGGTTGAGGTTTTTTTACATTTAGAGAGAAGTTCTATACCATTGTCATGACGAATTGGTAATTTAAAGAATGTCAAAAATGTTTTGGCCAAAGATTCAAAAGTCACATGGGACCCTGATTTTTCGTCCACATACCACTTGGCTGATGGACCAATGAGTGTGCACTGAAATAACTTTAAATAGACGGAGTCGTCCATGATGCTGTTTGAATATCACCATAGGTGGAAGATCATGATATGGTTAGCAAGATATTCCCCTAATTTTCCTTCAAACTTTGGGATGTCTCAAGGTAGTTTGGTAGGCATAGCAGGCCATGTGGGGTCATGCAATATAGGGTCATTTGTGAGTTTACTCAAATCAGGTATGTTGAGGGAGGCCAAATATGGCATGTGGAGTGGCGATGGAGGATTAGTTCTAGCCATGGTATGAGCAGGTTGTGTACCTGAGCCTTGAGGGGGATTTGGTGGGGTTGTACTTCTCCCTTGAGAGGAGGTTTTCCCCCTGCCTCCTTGTGAAGGAGAGCTAGTGGATGGTTGGTTTTGGGAATTGGACCCAAGTAAAGTGGAACCAAGCAGAGTTGATATGAAAATAGTAGCACTCACAGGGGTGTGAGATGGTGGGGCTGGTGAGTTGGCGAGACTAGGAACTCCTCCTAGGAGAGGAGAAAGATTTTGCAAGCATCTGGAATGATGGGGATTCAATAGGTCCCCTATGATGTCCGACTAGAAAAGTGGATGTGTGCAAATGGTGATGAGAAAAATAAATAAACAAGAGACTTGTATAATTTGGACCTTCACAATATATCTCACAATCGCATGTAATCACATGAGCATCATACATAAATCAATTTAAAAGAAGCATACATGTGGGTAGGTGGATTTTTTCCGCATGGGAGAACAAAGAAAATAAATGCTCATGTCCTAAAAATACATAACGTCCTTCCTCTCAAATATCACTAGACCTTCCAATAACACTCAACAGTGGGTTCTGAAGCCACTAAAAGAGAAACTAGTGAAGGATGAAACAATCCGTTATAATGAGGGGTAGAGGGTGCATATCCTGAAAGAGTTGGTGATATTTCCCAATAGCCACACAAAATCTGATCAAGGTGCAATTGTAGCCCACAATTTCCACCTGGGTAGATGTCCTAAAATTTGACCAATAGGTACCTCGGTCAAAGTGAAACATTTAGATTTTCGGCCTCAGAAATGGGTCACGGACTAGATCCCTTCCAAGAGTTGGGTGACTTAAGGGGGGACACATAGAACAACAAGACCTTGGCCTTCAACCCTTCACTGGTATCTCCCTGCCTTATGGTGTTAGGAAAAGTTGAATTGGAGGATTTGAAAGTTCCCTATTTGTCAAATTCTAATGTTTGAAGATGTGAGAACCAGATAACAGGGGGTTATTTGGATGCTTACCCCCAATATCGTACTTACACTAAAATATTTATTTTGGCACCTCCTATGGAGGAAAACTTAGTGAGTTTTTAGAATTTTTTTAGATGTGGTTGTTTGAGAGATTGGAGGTGGGAACCAATCTCGTTTGAATTAAGTGGGTGTGGATAAATTCTTCAAGAAATAGTGGGACGTTTTAGAATCCCTTTGGAGGAAACCTACTTCAACCTCCACAATTCCAGATGAAATAATGTGAGTGAGTAGTGACTTTGTGTGTGAGCAAGTGAACAAATGTGCCAAATTTTTAATAAGTTAGGTGTCAATTTGCAGCATGTGGACTTCCCGTGGTCCTTACAAATCTTGATTATCTATCTTACTAGATGCCATTGGTACGACCTTGTGGAATTTCAAAGTTTCTAAAGAACTAGAATGTGGACATATGGGTCCTTACCAATTCTTTAAACTCCCTAATGTGTTTTAATCTAATCAAGCTTTGAAAAACCTATCCTATTTTGCAAGCACGTGGGCATGTATGGGTCTGTTACTATAATATTTAAACTCCCCTAGTGATGTAAACTAAGAAAGTAGCTTCAAAAACTATCCTAACTTTGCAACATGTGGACATATATGGGCCCTTACAAATTTAAGATGTTTTGAAAATAAACTAAGAGGAGCCCTAGGGGGGCTTTGTCCTCTCCTAAATATTTTAAGGGAGATGAAATGTTCCCTTAATAACTTTTCTTATTCTCAAGATCACTCTATGGTGTGAGAGAAGAGCATACTTGACGATTAAAGTTCAATTTCTTGTCCCAATGCAAGTGTTTGTATATGTTATAGTAAATGATCCCAACTTAAGTTTTACAATCAAAACAAGCCATCCATGTGGAAACTCAAAGAAAAAGAGGAGAAATATGGTTCTTTTTAACCCCCTAAGTGCTTATGTTTTGACTAACCTTTCATGTGGAGAGGGAAACTAAGTGTGGTGCATTTACAATATTGCATACAAGCAATATTTTGAAGGCTAGGGGGTTACATTTCAGACCGAGGCACAGTGGGCGCACAATGCGCATAATGCATAGTGAACAAAAGACCTTTGGGCACACTGTGCGCAGAGAACATAAGTGACGTGGGTGCACAATTCTCTGAATGCATGTCTGTGGACCGAAATACCCACGCACATTCTGATACTCGTCCGGGGGGGGGGGGGGTGGAATTTTAAGTGGAATTATCCTCTTCCAGCTCCAAACTTAGCTCTTTTCATGTAAGGCTAGGCCGATTATGATCCCTGCAAGGCAAATGGGTCAAAAATAAGTGCTCAAACAACCCAAATAGGGAGGAAATTGATAACTTGTCCCTAGTATGGTCATGAATATGTTGTGCCCTTTTCGCCACTTGAATGAACAAAATAAGGGCACTTGCAAGTCTAGTTGGGTCTGCTAGACATGACAGAGGTTAGTGTATGAATCAAACAATTCAATCACATAAAATAAACACACAACTAAGCTATAAACAATTAAATAAATAACTAAAGAAATAAAACTAAAATGCATTTGGAAGTTAGAACCAAAATCAATCAAACAAATGACCAATAATCATGCCACCAATGGATAACTATATTAGTGGGAAAACACCATAGAGAAAGGAGGACTTATAGATCCCCTCTTCCTCCTTGGGAGGGCTCTTGAGTCCCCTATGTGAGAGCTCTTCTTACAAATGATAAACTAGAAAACAAATGGTGAAGAAATCCAAGCCTATTCCCTCAAGGGGTGAGGTGAATATATTATTGAGATGATGCTAGTATGCCCCAAGAAGAAAAAAGGTTTCTTGAAGGAGAATAGAGGTAGCATAATAATACAATGAGATTCTTGAATTCTTAGTGCACCCATGGCCTCCTTTTATAGCATGTCTTTGTGGCAATATCCAACCAGTCTTTAGTGTGAACAAGGGGCCCTTTAGGGCACCCTTAGGTCTTTGACCAACCTCCCATTCGGATTCAACTCAGATTTGAGGGTCAAATCAAGTTGGGAGTTGGTCCAGAAGTGGGTGAGGGGTCGACAAGAACCATAAATGCACCATTCATAGGTGTGCACGGAGTTTTTCGTACACAATCGCGCATATGGCACATTGTGTTCTCTATGGGATTCTTTGGCCCGCACACTGTTCACGTGCTTCCTTTAGTGTTTTAGCACATATCAATTTTTTGACCAGTTGTATAGTTTTTGCCTCTTGGAAATGCGTTTTTGGTGTTGTAGGTTAACTAATAGGTGTTTGGAGATGCTGTATTCATGTAACCATTTGCATGCGATGTTGCAGATGAAATTTCAGTGGTAACACAGAGCTAGACTACTAATATACAGGAAATACAAACATCGTTAAAACCTTTCAAGTTGGTTCCACGTAATGTTTCAAGTGAGAACCGTTAGTGCTGTAGGAAAACAATCGCTCCTGTAAATATTTTACAATGTAAGAATTAGTACCCAAAACAAAAGCGATTTTGAAAGGACCCAACCATAACACTTGAAACTTCAAGGTAATTAGCAGCCCTTTAACGTATATAATTAGATCATCAAGATAGATATGAATACCGATCAATTTGTCAAGAGTTATTTTTATAGATCTTTTAAAAGTGTTTCTTGCATCAAGTAAGGTAGAAAGCATACGTTCACAAGTCACGATACCCCAATTCTTGATAAAGGTGGTTTTGTAAGCATCTGCCCTTTTTACCTTGATTTGATTGTAACAAAAAAAACTGTCAAGTGAGGGCCTCATTTGTAAGCTTACAACCTGCTGCAGAATCATTTCCATATTAGGGGGAGGGAAAGGATTTTTCATAATATCTCGATTGAATGTGCAATAATTAATGCATAAGCTAATATGATTAGTGAATTTCATAACAAGAACCAATTTGGAAACCCATTCAGGGTACTTGACCCGAAAGGTGATTCCTGCCTTCAAGAATTTTTCCAACTCCCTTCAAACAGTTGCTCTCAACGCAGGGTTGACATGTATTTTTTTTTCCTACTTGGTTTTATGCCTTCCTTGATGGGGATGGAATGTAGTGTAATACCAGGATCAAATCACAAGACCAAGAAAAAACATCTTGAAATTCGCCAAGTAGTTTGACAAAATTCATCATGTTTTTATCAGAACATTGGGCACCTATTTTAGCATTCGTTGGAGATTCGGGTGTCCCAATATTCAAGGAGATGGTTTCACCCAACTTCCTTTTCGACTCCTCTTCTTTCTATTTCTCTTTGTTGCCTACATCACTCGATGAAAACAAACTCTCTAGAGGGCTCAAGCCTTTAGGAATTTTGTTATCGTCTATGGATATGATTTCCTTGGGCTTATAGGGTTCATTTTGAATGAAATCATAGATGATCTCCCTAGCGCTCTCATCGCTAGGGAAGACCTTCCAAGATTATATATTGTCAGGAATATGTGGACGATATAGATATTGAAAAGTACAATCAGGTCTATGTGGCAGAAGTTGCCGATTAGGAAAGGCTACAAAAACAACTAAACGATCAACCATTGAGTTCAATTCCCTCTTAACATGAGTGATGTTGAAAGATAATTGGTTCAAGATAAGTTCCCAAACATTTTGGGTATATCATTTCATCAACTTGTTGCTAGGAGAGTAAATCTTACGTACAAGGTTCACAACAAGCTCAGAATATCCAAAAGATAAAAGGTGACCACAACCAAGATTATAGGCATTTTCAATGCCTAACAATAAAGCTTCGAATTTAGTGACATTGTTTGTGCAAGTAAACTCCAACCTGTAAGAAAAATAATGAATCTTCCCAACAAGAGAGTATAAGATTATGCTAGCTCCGTTACCTTCACTAGAGCATGAACCATCGAAGTGCATGTGCTACATACCATCATATAAATCAATCTATTCCAAGGGGACATTATCTTCCTCATTAAAGATGGAATACACCCCTAGGTACTCTTTGACATAGTTCACATTAGGTTGTGGAACACTTTCTATGTAAGGTGAAATCCTTCCCTCTATAATGACTATAATGTTTTTACCATTCGGAGGAACGGATAAATGTGTTCCATCGAGTGAGAGGTATCCACCCGTTAAATATTTCCAATCTCTTCCCAATATGATTGAGTAATTGCTTACTAGCATATCAATTACCTGAATACTAAGGGTTGTCCTTATTTCAGGTTGTGCGCACAAAACTAAGGTCACATCTTTAATCTCACCTATGGTTGTTTTTTGTAGACTATTATAGGAGACCATGCTTCTAGCATTCTCGTTTGTACAAGACAAGCCTATCTCTTCCATAATAATCTTCGACATCACACTTGGGCTTGAACCGCCATCAATGAGGCAACAATGGGTGATCTTATCCATAATATTTACAAAAAGATAAAAAGGAGGATTTTTTACAGGGTATCTAAAGTTATGTACACCTACTTTATTTATAGACAAATCCTCTTCATTCAACTCTTCAGAGAGGTTGGCTACAATGGAAGATTTTCCTTCCATAAATTGTGTCACATGCCTCTGTTGTTTAGGGACGACAACCATGTCCAGGAGGGTGTCATATTCTTTGATGTTGGCCAACCGATTCAAAATATTGTATTTGGAATAGGGGAGAGGGGAAATCATTCCTTGACTGTCAGGAACCTTAGGAACCTGAACCATAGCAGCCGGTGATGATGAGCTTGGGATAGAAGAATTGCGGAGAGGATCATATTTTTCTTTGGGAGCGTAGGATTTGTTCCTAGTATTGATGATCATGACATCCTACGACTCTGCAAAATATAGGACAACGATTGTAGTTTCTGGTCTTTTACCAAAGATCTTATCTCTGACACTCTTCCTTACCTCACATGTGGCTTCCTCGTGGTGTTCCTCGCAAATGCTACACCAACTTTGAGGCAAGATAGCCTTGGGATGGAAATTATTTTCAATTGGGTTTCTAAAGCGGGTTGCAGAAGAGGATGAAGCTCCAGGGGTTAGAGGGGATACATTTACCTTTCTCTCATACACTATCATATGATTATTCATATATTATACTAGCTATAAGAGGGTGGACATGTTTGTCTGTTTAACCGATTCTCCCTGGGGAAGACCTGTTCTTTCGAGTTGTTCTTCATACTCTAAACAAGTATGCAGAGTGGAACCGAGGTTATCAATATCTTTTTCCTCAATCTTATGATGATAGGGGGAAGGTAATGCATGAAAGAGGCTTGGTTTTGAGGTTGAATGAGCTCGGGGATTTGATTGTATAGATTATTGAAACACAAGTTGAAAGACTTGATGGTCTCACCATCCTTATAGGTGATGTTATTGTACTCCCGTAACTGCTCAGCTGGGCTTTTAGATTTCCCATAGGTGGATCTGAACCAATAGACTAACTCCTCCCAAGTAGACATAATCTTAGGAGGAAGGTCAAAGAAATTGGCCACAGCCTTTCATTCCAAGGAATTGACGAATACACGCATGCAATTATCATTGTCATTTGCTCCTATGTTGTGACAAGCATTAGAAAATGCCACCAGGTGTTCGTTTGTAGTGACAGTGTTATTCCCCGAAAACCCAGGGAGATTCTCTTTGAATTTAGGAAGTGGATGAGTAGTAGGTGCTAAGTTAAGAGGAGAGGCCACAATGTGGTTGTGGCGTCTTCTTCAAACTGAAAAAGACCATACTTTTTAATGACTTTGGTGGGATTTGTGGTAGATTGGACAATGATATGGTGGCTACATAAGCTACCAATCAATGACGAATATGAATACTGAGAGGAGGAAGCACTTCCAGTGCCACCAAAGCCACCACTAGATGTCATATTGTGGATAATTGGTGAGGGAAATAAAGACAAACTGAAAGAATGTTGGGCCTTAGGTTTGGATTAAGAAAGAAAGCGAAGAAAAAAGAAAATAAAAGACGAAGTGAGAACTACACTGAAGACACATTGACTGAGATTGGGTCGAAGTGGTCAAAGGAGCAGAAAAGAAGGAGCAAAGTAAGGGAAAACAAGCCATTAGACAAGAAGATTGAGGATAACAGATTAGAAAGAAAGATTGATCGAGGACAACTGAGCAAGCAGAAAAAGCCACCAATGGATGCTTTGGAGCACCTTGCCGGAAGATGGAAAGACAGGATGGCGAAGCCCGAAAAAAGGTGGGTCAAGTTGACATAGGGTTTTAGATGCCTAGGGTTTTTGTATTTAGGGTTTTGACACCTAGGTTTCGACCTAAGGATGTTTGAGAGATATTGTAATGTATAAATAAGAACTTAGAGAAGAGGGGTTTGGTATTGGTCATTAGTTGAGGTTGTTTTCATTATGGATAGAGAGAGTGATTATTTCTATGAGAGAGAGAAGTGCTAAGTGTGAGAGCCTTCTGGTATTGTAAGATCTTCATCTAGGTGCAAATATCAACCCTACAGCTGGGTGCACAGGGAGGGGAGAGAAGGAGAGAGAGATATGGAAGCTAAGAGTGCAGATAAAACTGTATGTTTTCCTATAATATCAAGAAACACAGTTCTGTGGATGTAGTCGTAGGGAGAGGGTGAACCACGTATATCTTGTTGTTCTGTGGGATTGATGTGTGTTCTTTTGCCTTATGATTACTCTGTTATTGCATCATTATGTTATATATGAGATATACGAGTGTGAAGTAGGTTTAAGTTGGTAAATGATATCTAGTTGTTGTGTTGCTATTGTTTTGGATCCACTTTATATTTCCTTTGGTTGTAGACACTTGTGTCCTACAACCCCCTATTGCTACATCAGGTGAGACTTCATCTATTTCATAGGTGTTTCTGAAAGGGCCAGTAGTTAGGGCTTATTGGTGCGCTGTTAGATATGAACCTTGGGTCTGCCCCTGTGCCAACAAATGGTTCCGTTGCCGGGACTGAGATATTCATGAGGGAATGTCAAGTTGGTTTCCATCGAAGATAGACATTCAGAAGTGGATAGAAGAACAAGAGAAGGAATTCACAAAATCCTAGAACAAGAACCCTAATATTAGTATGAAAGACTGGTTGGGAAAGTATATATTTACCGATATAGACGAGATTTTATTTGGAGGAATTCATAAGGAGTTATACGAGTGGTTAGCCATATTAGCAGATACCCAGTTTGAGATCAGATCTAGACTGCCTGTGGTTTGGACATCGACGCTAATTAAGAAGGTCAAGAGAGTTGATAATGCTGTGTTAAGAGCAGTAGATCACTGGTTTGATAACACTATTGAAGGATACATCACCGAGTTTTCTATTGACATAGTAGAGTCATATAGCCAAGCAAAGAGATATTTCTTTAAGGGACCTAGAGAGAAATTTTTACACTTTTTGAAGTTGAAGATCAAGATGCTATTGCATGAGAATAACATCTTGAAGATATAGTAGTTGGTCAGATTGAAAAGCTCATGTTCAAGAATTTAGACAACGACAATGACACAGAGGTTGGACATACGCGCAGTGGGAGAACCTTCAGAGATGTTCCTCTAGTGAACTTGTTTGAGAAGAATCACGAACCACTAACACATGAATAAGGGTTCTACAGTGGAGAAGAAGAAGAGTTACTGAACAAGGAACATTCAGAGTCCACTCGGGAAGAGGAAGGGAAAATTGAAGAACCTCGCCGAGGAGAATCAGAAACTTCAGGAACTGCGCCGACTGTCGAAGTAAGTACTATTACTCCTCCTGTTGTTTTAGTAGCATTAAATAACTAGAGTAGTCATAGTTATCAGAGCACTCAAAGAACTGTTACAAGTAGTTCAGTACATACTCAGTCAGGAAACCTAGGAAGATCTATGGCAGATGAGATGAGGTTACCCACCTTTAGGGGAGATGTATCTGAAGATCCTGATCAACACTAGTTTCTATGTGAAGCTGTGTGGAGTATTAAGCAAGTCACTGATGAAGCTGTTAAGAGAGCTCAGTTTAGTACTACCCTAAGAGACCACGCACTGAGATGGTACATGAAATTCATCCAGGGAGTTGCACATCCGAAACCACTAAATGTCATTAAGACTGCGTTGATTTTTGAATTCAATAAACCTGAGTCGGAGTCACAATGCATTACATAGCTGAAAGAAGTCAAGCATAAAGTAGCTAAACCTGTTTGGGAGTTTGATCATAGGTTTAAGACCTTAACATGCCGGTTGAGTTTTCAGATCCCAGATGATCAGAAAAAGGAATGGTTCACTGCTTCCCTCCTACCACACATTAGAGTCCCTATGATGCAGTAGAAGTTTTCTTTGCAGGCATAGGCATTGGATATTTCCATGAAACTAGAATCAACCCCTATGGGAGAATCCATCTTAGGTATGAGTCAAATTTTGAGTCATCTAACTATATTATCTTTACAGGTCGAAGATATGAAGAAAGACAAGGGAAAATATAAAAGAGAAGACATCTGGTGTATCAGATGCAAGTCATAAGGTCATGACAAGGAGAACTATCCCCTATTTCATGAATACTTGGCCTCTGGAGATCCGAGCCCTTTGAAGCAGGTTAATCTACCTTGGTGCGAGGTATGTAGAAATAGACATTGCCCTGGTGAATGCTATTACATGCAAAAATATGTTCAGACACCTAAAAATATTTACTGCACATTCTGTAAATCTATGGGGCATGATGAGAAGGATTGTATGGATCACAATATCTTGCATGAAATATCAAGAGACACATATCGAATTCAAGGTGAAGTACAACAGGAAGGAAATTCTACATAGTTTAACTCTCTAGGAAGAGGAAAATTCAATCCTCGTGGTGGATTCAGAGGAAGAGGACGAGGAGGAGGCATGGGTCGAGGTTGCGGTCAGATCATTTGTTATAACTGCGCACATCCAGGTCACTTGGCAAAGGACTGTCAGAACCTTGTACCACTTGCAGTTACTGCAACTCATTTGAACATGTCATTGAATATTTTCCTGCACTGTTAGCCAAAATTTAGGAGAGACGAGGAGGAAACCAACAAGTACAACTAATCTTAGCAGAACCTCACGGAGTGGATCCTAGAGTCATCATTATCACTAGAGGAGGCACTGCTACAGACAAAGATAGAGTGACTCTAGCAAAGACCACATAGGAATCAAGGGAAAGAAGAGCTGCAAAGAAAAAAAAAGAGTTTGATCCAAGGAAAGAGAAACAAACATTTGAGGAAGCAAGAAAAGAATTTGGGAGAGATCAGGTGTCTTCATCAAAGGCTTGACTAGAATTAATAGAATGTGGAATGCCTCTAGCATTTGATCAATCTGCTTTACCTAGAGAAGGAAAATAGGTAAGTAAGCTTATGGAATTCTTATGCACTTGCATTAATTTGATAAAGGATGAAAGAGATGTACAAGAGATACAAAATTTGATCAGACAGTATGAGTTAGGGAAGGTAGATCCATTACTAAATAGAGCAGTACATCAAGTATCCAAAAAGAGAAGGACAAATAAGGAAATACATATTAATGCTCAGATTGGAGATTATGATATAGATTATGTGGTCCTCGACTTAGGATCAGAAGTCAATGTTATGACGAAGTAGACCTAGGCATTGATGGGAAAACCTAAGTTGATTTATTCCCATATCAGGATCAGGATGGCTAATCAACAGGCCGTGAGCCCATTTGGAAAACTGGAGCATGTCCCTATGGACATCATGTTAGAATATAATGAATGTGCTAGTTTTACCATTGACAATACTATTTTCACCCAACCATAGGCTCAAGCCACCCTTCGAGCACCTTAACCTTGATAGAGAATCATTCTGAAAGCAAACCCTAGGCTAGATAGCCAAACAAAGGGTAGCACACCTTTCCCCAAGGATAGGGCATCAACAAGAGCTGATCAGATAGTACAAAACCTAACCAAGAGATAGTCCAAGCCAAACGTTATCTGCTAGCTGCAACAACTGCAATGGTAGCTCTCCTCAAACATGCGCACAAGACTGGGCACTGTAGTGCACACAAGTTGTTGCTCTGCAATTCTGAGACTGCATACCAGAATGAGAACTGGCCTCCTGTATTTATACTGATTCTGGCTAGCTGTCTGGGCTGACTTCTCATTCTGGGTATTTGTCTGTTCAATATATATTAATTCTTCTGGCCGAATTCTTCTCTTGGAGGCTAATAACCTAATACAAATTATCCTCTTGAGTCGACTTGTCTTCTAGGGTTATTATCCAACTCATTAGGGTTTCTTCTTTCTTCCCAAAATATTCTATTCTCATCAGGTTTACACATGGAGGTAAATACCTCCCGCAACTACCACAATATTAACACTCCCTCCTAGCTAGGGAGGTACTACAGGTAATGGTCTTGAGCACGAACATACCATTCACCCGGTAGCATCAACATAGACTATCTCATGACTAGATCATGAGCACCATCATCACCATCAGTATCATCAGCCGTATCATCTCTCGAAACCATACTCCATCTAAGTAATTAGACATGATGTTGGATTAGTCACTCACACCACAGAGTGATACAAGAGCCATTCTTCTAATCTGGACATATGTCCTAGAAGAGTAAATGTTCCCAACCATTTTCCGTCTGGGAAATCTCTATTCTTTGATCATCCATCTAGCTAATAATAATTTCCAATACTGCTGATAGTCTTCAAGGAAATCAGAATATAACACAACTGTGTCTATCCATAACTACAATCCAATGGTACACTACCACACCAAGTAACACACAAGCACTTGATCAAACAATGGAACACATCCACCACAGTAGTATATATCTACTGTCATACAATCTTCATAACAATCATCTGATATCAACCTGCACATAAATAATGTTATGATATAAACTGAATCATATGGGCCATTCTTCCACTCACATCTGTGAGATCTCAGAAGAGCATCTGCCCTCAAAAGGTAAGACATCAATGATGAGCTATCTGGACTATTCTTCTCAAGCAAGGAAGAATAACTGTCCTGATTTATGAGCCTGGACCATTCCCCACCCTGGGCCATTCCTCCGACACTAAACAAAGTGTAACCTGGAGAGAATGAATATGCCCTAAGGAATTCCTATCCCTGATTGCTGAGCCTGGACCATTCCCCACCCTGGGCCATTCCTACGACACTAAACAAAGTGAAACCTGGAGAGAATGAATACACCCTAAGGAATGAATGTTCAGACCATTTCCCATGTTAACCACAAGAGGAAAATACTGTCCCTGTACCAACCTCCAAAAGATACCATTCCTCATGTTAACCACAATGAGAAATCGCTATCCGGCGAGGCGGGCCAGTCTTCTTGAGTAACCCTCAAGAAGAGAGACTGCCCTAGACCACTCCCCAGGTTAACCACAATGAGAAGTCACTGTCTATGGTACATCAACAATATGGACCATTTTTTGAACTGGAAAATGTCTGTCCATCAGAAATCTCAATCCACTTTCTGAACTGGAAAAGAAACTGCTCATCCTGGACCATTTTTTGAACTGAAAAATGACAGTCCATAAATCAATACATATCAGTGTTACCTCCCAACCTAGGAGTCATCTCTTCCTTTTTCAATAAGGAAGTCATCTCCACGAGGTCCAACTTGAGTACGCAAACTCTTTCATCTTGGATATAAGTTTTACCAAAATGTCTGCTTATTTGCTCATCTGTAGAGATATGTATTGGAGAATCACTTTCTCCTTTCTGGACTTCATCATGGATAATCCGATGCTTGATTTCAAATGTACTTCGGTCTGGAACACTGGTTTTTCTATGAAGGCTTCATGTAGATCTGATCAATAAAATATATCATTGTTTGGAACACTGGAACATATCCACGTGGCACTTATTTTGTCATCATGAGATCTGATCTACTGAGTAATCATCTTGATACAACATCTCTGTTATAGAAAATCTTCACCATGCTTTTGCTGTGCATTGGAGGTTCTCCACCAAATTATCTTTTTCCATCTGCATACAAGGGTCTCTTTCTGGTATGCCTCAAAGTCTTGAGGTTGTTCTTCATACGCTCTTTGTTCAATTACTTTGGAGAAAAATCTTTGCATTTATCTGATGTAGAATTCCAACTCATGGATGTTGCAGATGATATAATGATTCATGTGGGGATATGTCTGGTTTACTGGAACAAGTAATCATCATAGTCTTCTCCCTCCATCTGGGAGAACCTCTAGTTATAGATCTCGCAATGCTTTCATTCATAAGTCTTCCATACACTGTTCTTCATCACGACTTTCAGTTCCTCTGCTTGATTGCTTTTAGTGAGTTCATATCAGGCTGATAATATTGTGATTCTCGATACAATGACTGGTTGTTCTGGCTTCTCTTTCTTTCTTGGAATCTTCATGTTCTTATTTATGTTTTTATTTAGCTCTTGGGTCCATGGAGTTTATTATAGATTCCATGCCCTAAATATTCCACTTTTTCCTTTCATCATAGGATCACAGATGTGAATGGACAACCAGGGATACTTTAAGTATTTTCTTTGAAGAAGACTTCTTCTAAGGTCGAACTCAACACGTACTTCTTTTCATGTTTGCTACCATGGATATATACTTCATCATCTTCAATGGATCATAGGATTAACTCCCTCCTAATCCTTTCTTCATGTATGAATACATGCTCTTCTTTATGGTGATATATAATCGGCTCCCTCCATCTAGGAGAGTCCACATTTCTGTCTGCATCCTTATTGTCTTCTGCAAAGCATCATACGTCTTTCTCCAATTTTCTCTTGATTGCTGACTTCTTTCTTCTAGGTTTCTTCAAGATTGATTTTGATTTCGGCTTATCTTGTAATAGCTTCCACAAGATTTGTTTGATATATTTCATCCTTTCTTGTATAGTGATAGCAATCCTTATCTTGTAGTTCTTCCATAGATATAGTTCTTCTTGGAACATATTTTAAGAGATAGATATACAAGATATATACAAAGACTTATACAAATAAGATATATACAAGAACTAAGAAGAGTATTGTTACCTTAAGAAGAAGAAGTCTCTTTCATCCTGCTTAGTCTTCTTTGTGGGTTCCTTTTCTTCGGCAACTGATGCTTTGTGTTTCTCCTTCCTTTTATTTAGCTCAGGACAATTATTCTTGTAGTGACCATACTTTCAACAGTTGAAGCATTGTACTTCTGAAATGTCTTTCTCTTTATTTGGCTTCCTCCTTGAACCAAACTTCCTTTTGTTTATGAAATTCTTGAATCTTGCTATGAAGGCTTGATCATCGTACTTCTTTTGGGGTTTCTCTTTTGCATTGATCTTGGATTCTTCTTGATCACAAGAAGTCCAAAGTTCTTGTGAAGCAGATGAAGTCTCACCCAAGGTAGAGGCAGGGGTGGTTGCAAGACTCAGGTGTCTGCAACCTTAGTTGGGACACGGATCTATGATTATAACACTTAGCAATCACCTAACATAGATTACTCATCAATATTCAACCCTCATGATACTTCGTAGATAGCAGAGAGCATCACAGTATGTACTTAGATCTAAGATAATGTAGCACTTAGCCACAACAAGATAGATTAGTTTTGGCAGATCAAGCATTAAACATCTTACATACCATATCTAACATTCATTCATACCTCAGAAGAAAAAATCATAAATAGATCTATTTAAACCCATCAAATCACTTAGCAAAGGAAGAGACACACACATCAGGTCGAGGCACAGAGTACAACAAACATATTTACTGTGGTTCACCCCCACCCTGGGGCTACGTCCACAAAGTATTCTTCTTTATTAGATTTAGTTAATCAGGTTACAACCCAGAGCCATCCGAATCCCTCTTCACAGGACAAAAGATCTATGCAACTCGCTAGATCTCTCACATGGACTTGCACTCAGCTCTGTAAGTCTTACACAAAATTCACAAAGCCTTGATCACACAGATTCAACCCTTGGCACTTAGTCTACATCACATAGATATATCATCCACTACTCCTCTATATGGCCTAGACATCTATATATACATAAAAAATAGGCCTAAATGTGGGTAAACCCATGGGCCAACATCCCAATCCCATTACATTATCCCCAAAAACCCAAAAAAGGACCCAAAAAGGGGTCTAAGTTCCATGATTTCTGCTTCGTGTTGCGCTCCATCTTTGACAAGTTGTCGAAGTCCCAAAAATAGTCAAATATGACCATGTGTTCCTCAAAACTTGGTCAAGGGCCAACAGGCCCCCAATACTCACCTGTGATTCATCCCGAGTCACTTAGGTTTGGGTAAGTTTGCCTCAAAGGTCTAGAGCTTGGCTCGAGCTACTTCGACTTGTCTCTGTGCTACTGCTTCTTTCTCAGCAAATTCCTGAACAATCGATTTGTTGATAGGTCCTTCCAGTTGTTGCTCGACTATGACAACTACTTGTTCTAGTAGTGTTCCCTAGCCTTCAATTTCTTCAAACAGTAGGTAGGCCGCCTCCTGGATCGACTGGAGTTTCTGGGTGACTTCCATCACTTTGTTCTATGTGGTAAGAACGAGTTGTTGGGCAGTGCACTGTTCCTGGGATCTATTCATCCTCTCGATGGGTGACAGGAGCTTGAGCTATGCCTGTACTGTATCTGCGTGCTGCTTTGCTTCCTGGAGTGTGGAATCCAGTTTATTCAACTCTGGGTCTTCATATAGTTGGTCATATATCTGCGCGCTTCTGCTACTTAGCTGTTTACATTCTTCATCAAGTGTTTTAATCCTCTTGACTATGTTCTGAGCATTCAATTCTCCCTGGTTGCGCACTTCTTGTGGATTCTATGGTATGGTCTGAAGCTCTAATTCAATGACCCTTTGTTGAAGTTGCTGAATAACTTCATCCAACTTCATCACTTGGCGCTCTATGGAATCTTCGGCCTTCTTCTCTAAGCCAGTCATAGAGAGAAATGATCTGCTGGCTGCTTCTTCAATTCTTATCTGCTTTGTGAGCAACTGCTCTTTCTCTTTTTGGATCTTCGCTTTGTCTTCTTCAAATTTTTCTTGGAGAGAATTCTTCTCTTGTTGCGTGGCTTGGCGTTGTTAAATAATTTCCTCTTGTGATTTCTTTAGGGCCTGGGTGGCCTGTTCTTTTTCTTCCTGAGCATGTTGAAGGCGTACTTCGACTACATAAACAATCTTGCAGAGCTGAACTGATTCATCTCCCACTTCCGTTGTTCCTTCTGGCAGAGGTGTAGTAGAGATTGCTCGGCTATACTGGAGTGGTTGTTGTACTCCTTGGAGCGTGATCTCAATTTGGCTATACATTTGTTCCTGCTTCACCTCCTGCTTCTCTATGATTTCCTTTGAATCATCATTGACCACTGCAACAATGAAATCAAAGTCATCCAATGTGAGGGAAGTTCGCATCTTGGTTACAAGGGTTCTTGGTTTCTTTCTGGAGGAATATTTCAGAGGTGAGACCTTCCTTTTCTTCGATGAGTCTTCTTTGAGCCTAGGTGGTGGTACTTCTACTTTCTGTTGTTCAGTTTCTGTACCTTCTTTGTCATCGCCTTCTTCATCTGGTGTAATGGAATCCATCCTTACAGATAGGCTGTCAACATCCTGGATTTCTTCAGTCTTCTTCGTCGTCTTTTATTTCTTTGTCTTACTGGGCCCAACTATAACCTACGTAGTTCTGGGGCTATCGATGTCAGACATTTCTGTGGGGTCTACTGAATCAAGGAGGTCCGCCGACCATTCCTTGGTGATCTCTTCCATGTCTTCTTCTATCAGCTTATAATAGGACTGAAGCTGTTCCTGGTGCTCATCAGTGTGTGGGGTTAGGTATATAAAGTGGCGGTCCATGCTGAACTTTATTAGAGGTCGAAATCTCTGCAAAATGTTCGGGGTTATGCAAGGTTCACTCCTTATGGCTTCTTTCAGTTGGTTATAGTATGCATGGAAAATGACATTCGATTTCCATTGCTTGCTCATGTCGTTCGAGTACCATAATGTACTGAAATTTGCGGCTAGTGGCTCAAAGGGGTCAAGGTCCAGGAAGGTTGTGCTTTCTGGTAGCTCCCATGCAACAAAAGTGATCAGTATCAGGAGCCAACTAAAATGGAATTCATGCCCCTGATCTTGGGCTTCTCTGCAGTTAATCTTCAGTTGATTCACCAGGTACTTCGCCCAGTTAGTCTGTAGTCCCTCTGTGTACTTTCCTTCGAGGTCAACTACAAATCCAAATACTTGTGTTGGTCGATTCTTGCGTACCAACTTCCCTGTGATCAGTTGGCATGAGAGGTGCACTGCACCACTTTCAATAGAAGCTATCTTGTAGCCTCTCGCACCTTTTTCAACATCACCATAGGCTTCTTTGATCTTCTGTGCAAGAGCGCGGTTTGCGGTCTTTCCAGGATAATACTCATGGGGATCCGGGCCCTGCATGCTAAGCTCGGTGATCCTATTAATCAACACCGGATCAACAGTTATGCGACAATATAACCATAGGTATCCTTCATGGTAACTTGCTAGCAACAATTTTACACAAGCATTCACCTCCTGGTGTATGCCGAAGTGCGGTATTTTCATAACATTGAACAAAGTAGACTGCGTGAGGTTCATCATCCATTGCTGAGGGATGAGCTTCGAATTTTTTCCCTTAGTTATTGTCAAGTACTTATACGGGGCGAGCATGATGTAAGCTTTACGGTCCCCAAGGTTGAAGTCGCAAAACTTCAACGTTGTAACCTTGTCTTGATCTACGCGGTAGGTGCGTACTCCTTTCGGTAGATATGAAGTGACTAGGGTGTACTCAAAGTCTCTAGGGACACTTTCCCTGTTAATCTCACCGCTCAGAGGGGGTATGTAAGCTGGTAGGATGGATGACACTAACTTTGCGTTGGCTATGTCATCCTTATGCTTATTTCTTCTCTCTGCACCGACTCGAGATGTTCCTTCTTGAGCAATCGACGGGGAGGCTTGCACTCCTCCTGTCGATGATGCTTGGACTCTGGTGGACATTTTTCTTTCCAACATGACTCTCTTAGTGATTAAATAGAGAAGGACCTCTGTGACGGATTCCTCAAGTTCGGTGAGCTCGTCGGACATACACACTCAGGAAAGATAATCAGGGTCATGATGATCTCAAAATACTGCACTAGGATGAACAATATGCTTGCAATGATCACTGTAGACTATCACTAGTTATGCGGGCTTCGATTTTTCAGTTGGCAAAAGTGTTCTTCGGGCACGACGCGGCGAGTTAAATAGGAAATTCATCAACAGTCTGCTTGCAATGGGTATGAATCTTCCATGAACGTTGATCCATCCATTATGGCATGGTCCAACAGTATGGTGGTGATCCTTTAATGCTTTTCTATCCGTTCGGGGCAGAAGTTGAACGGGTATATCGGTCCAACGACTATATTGCTTCGCTACGGTGAAGTGTCGTATGTCGCTGTTCTGATATCCCAACGAAGCTCAATTCCTGTGATTTCTCCTTCTGCAAAGTTTCCTCTAGAGTCTTTTGTAGCTTTTCAATCTTGGATCTCTTCTTACTTAACTTCCTAGCCTTCTTCCCAGTTAGCTTTGTCTCGATCATCCTTTTTTCATTCTGATTCTTATCTTCTCTCGACATAGTCACTTCGCGATGCTGAGATTCTTTCTTCAGATCCAAGGGTAATACTCCTTCATCATATGGATTAGGTATTTCTGTCTTCTGTGGTTCCTCTAATGCTCTTATAGCTTCGACATCCAAGTCCTTGGTGTTCAATAGCTTAGATCTGTTCTCTTGTTCTTCCATCAAGTAGGTTATCCTTCTAGTCGTAAATTCCATGAGTTCTTGCTTCTTCTGTTCTAGGGTTTCCTTTTCTTCTTTTCTCCGGATCTGGTCTTTTTCAATCTAGATCTTACCCAACAAAGCTGAAAATGGGGCATAGTCCTCAATAAATTTAATAACTTTGAATTCTTCCTTTGTCGAAGCTCCATGGGTACTCATAGCTATCCGGGTAATCCTGCCACATAGGGTTACCATTTTTCCTTTAAACAACCCTATATTTCCTAGTGAAGGAACCATAGTAGTCCTTCCTAGGGTTTCCCAAGTACTTTCTGTCATAATGTTCATCTGTGTTCCCTCATCTAGAGAACAGTCAATGTCGAAGTCTCCTATTCTTACTTCAATTTTCTCCTTTTCTTTGAAGATCTCTAACAAACTGACATCTTTATGTTCATCTAGGGTTTCTTTCATTTTCAGTAACATAATCTCTGATTCTTTCTGGGGTTCTTCTATAATCTTAGTCTCTTGATCTCCTTCAGATTTTTCTTTCTCCATATTCAACTTTTCAAATCTAGCAATCATTCTAGGGCAATCTAGTATTTCATGGTCCATGGCCTTACAACAGAGACAACTAGGGTTTCTCCCAGGGCATTCCTTAGCAAGATTTCATGGTCTTATGCAACTGTAACAAAGAGTTAATCCTCTCTTTCACTTCAATGATCCCCAACTCTTTTTATACTGTGCGCTAGGATCATAATGGCTAGCCTGTAAAAATTTATTTCTAGGGTCCTGCATCCATTGGTTAGTCCAAAAATTATTTCTATGCATAGGTATAACATATCTATCATTATACTTATCAGATCTATTCATATCAAACGTTCTTTCATCTAACAATGCCCTAGTTTTCAAGCTAGGAAACAATCTATCAAGCATACCTAAATCCATACTTTAGAAACAAACTTTTTCACTTCTTTTACTTCTACAAGGCACAAAGCTTCCAGATCTAAGAACTTTTAACTATTCTTACCTTTATCAGAGCACAGAGCTTACAGATCTTACCTCTTTTCTGTAGATCTGACCTCTTTCTTTCAGAAATTTCCACTTTTTACTTTTCTCAGAGCACAGAGCGTTCAAATCTTTCTTCTTTTCTTCAGACCTGATCTTCCTTTCTTCAGATATGACCTTATTCTTGGCAAAAAGCTTCACAGGTCGAGTAAAAATCTGCGCACTAGGGAAATAGATCTACGCACAGAGATTTCTTTTGCACCAAGTTTCTTCTTCCTCAGTTCCCAGGAATCATAGTTTCAGGTCCCAGCAATAGAACCATTTGTTGGCATAGGGGAAGACCCAGGGTTCAACGCTACAACAATGCACCAACAAAACCCTAGATACCGACCCTTTCGACAACACCTGCGAAGCAGATGAAGTCTCACCCAAGGTATAGGTGGGGGTGGTTGTAAGACTCAGGTGTCTGCAACCTTAGCTGGGACACATATATGTGATTATAACACTTAACAATTACCTAGCATAGATTACTCATCAATATTCAACCCTCATGATACTTCATAGATAAAACAGAGCATTGCAGTATGTACTTAGATCTAAGATAATGCAACACTTAGCCACAACAAGATATATTAGATTCGGCTGATCAAGCATTAAGCATCTTACATACCAAATCTAACATTCATTCATACCTCAGAAGCACAAAGCATAAATAGATCTATCTAAACACATCAAAGCACTTAGCAAAGGAAGAGACAAACACATCAGGTCGAGGCACATAGCACAACACACAGATTTACCGTGGTTCACCCCCACCCTGAGGCTACGTCCACAAAGTCTTATTCTTTATTAGCTTCAGTTAATCAGGTTACAACACAGAGCCATCCGAATCCCTCTTCGCATAGGAAAAAAGATATGTGCAGCTCGCTAGATCCTTCTTCCTTGCACTACAACACAAAGCCTTCTACAGTCTCTCATAGGGACTTGCACTCGGCTCTGCAAGTCTTACACAAAATGCACAAAGCCTTGATCACACAGATTCAACCCTTGGCACTTAACATACATCACATAGATATATCATCCATTGCTCCTCTATATGGCATAGAAATCTATATATACATACAAAATAGCCCTAAACATGGGTAAACCCATGGGACAACATCCCAATCCCATTACATTATCCCCCAAAACCCAAAAAGGACCCAAAAAGGGGTCTAGCTTCCATGATTTCCGCTTCGTGTTCCGCTCCATCTTTGACAAGCTGTCGAAGTCCCAAAAACGGTCAAATATGACAAAGTGTTCCTCAAAACTTGGTGAAGGGCCAACAAACATCTTGAAGATACAATAGTTGGTCATATTTAAAAGCTAATGTTCAAGAATTCAGACAACGACAACGACACAGAGGTTGGACATACACGCAGTGGGAGAACCTTCAGAGAAGTTCCTCTGATGAACTTGTTCGAGAAGAATCACAAACCACTAGCACAAGAAGAAGGGTTCTACAGTGGAGAAGAAGAAGAGTTACTGAACGAGAAAACATTCAGATTCTTCTCGGGCAGAGGAAGGGAAAACTAAAGAACCTCGCCGAGGAGAATCATAAACTTCATGAACTGCGTCGACTGTCGAAGTAAGTACTATTTCTCCTCCTGTTGTTTTAGCAACATTAAATAACCAGAGTAGTCAGAGTTATCAGAGCACTTAGAGCACTGTTACAAGCAATTCAGTACATACTTAGTCAGGAAACCTAGGAAGATCTATGGCAGATGAGATGAGGTTACCCACCTGTAGAGGAGATGGATCTGAATATCCTGATCAACACTGGTTTCTATGTGAATCTTTGTGGAGTATTAAGCAAATCACCGAGGAAGCCGTTAAGAGAGATCAGTTTAGTACTACCCTAAGAGACCGCGCACTGAGATGGTACATGAAATTCATCCAAGGAGTTGCACATCCGAAACCATTGAATGTCATTAATACTGCATTGATTTCTGAATTCAAGAAACCCAAGTCGGAGTCACAATGCATTACAGAGCTGAAAGAAATCAACCAGAAATTAGCTGAACCTATTTGGGAGTTTGATCAGAGGTTTAAGACCTTAACATGTCGGTTGAGTTTTCAGATCCTAGACGAGCAGAACAAGGAATGGTTCATTGCTGCCCTCCTACCACACATTAGAGTCCCTCTGATGCAACAAAGTTTGCTTCGCACGCTGAGGCGTTGGATATTTCCATGAAACTAGAATCAACCCCTATGGGAGAATCCATCTCAGGTATGAGTCAAATTTTGAGTTAGCTAACTAGATTATCTCTACAGGTCGAAGATATGAAGAAAGACAAGGGAAAAGATAAAAGAGAGGACATCTGGTGTATTAGATGCAAGTCAGAAGTTCATGACAATGAGCATTGTCCCCTATTTCATGAATACTTGGCCTCTGGAGCTCCGAGCCCTTTAAAGCAGGTTACTCTACCTTGGTGCGAGGCATGTAGAAATAGACATCGCCATGGTAAATGCTATTACATGCAAAAATATGTTTAGACACCTACAAATATTTACTACACATTGTTTGCACTCTTTTCGTCAATGTGTGAGCAAAAAGTGAGTGCTTACATGCCTAGTTGGGCTCTACTAGTCATGACAGCTGTGATGTAAAAGGTTAGAAAGAAAACAACTAAGCTATTAACAATAATTAAACAAAAACTAAATAAAACTATGAGCATAGAAATAAAAACAAAAACAAATGACAATGGACCAATATCACCAATGTATTA